>JAGFMF010011679.1:235423-305771 GCA_019455555.1 Galemys pyrenaicus | reverse complement strand
GTCCCGCCCCGGCCGGCAGCAGGGATCGAACTCGTGCTGCAGTGGCTGCGGTCTGCTTCATAGTGTGTTGCTTAACCCACTGCGCCACCAGGGAGGCCCGCCCACTGGTTTTCACAAAAATTCCTAACACCTAATATTATCAAAACAACTGCAAAACAAAGTAGTTTGGTGTCTAGAAATATTTAAACTGGTAATAAAAATCATTTATTTGCAGTTATATAAAAATGCTAAATTTTATTCCTATAAACATTTATAATATCTAGTATTTACTATAAAGTTTCAGGATATATTGATTTGCAATTTTGGGTGAGGTAAATTTTCTTATCCTTATCCTCATAATTGACTCATCACTTTTTAAAGAATCTTCCTATCTTCTATAGCATTGTTTTATACAGAATCCAAGACTATTTAGAGTAGTACACAGAATTACTAGTGTAATTTCTATTTTTCTAGATGTGCTATTTCCAAATAGCTGTCATATAATTAGTACTTCTCTCTCAGTCATAAATTCTGTTCTATAATTAATGTATT
Organism: Galemys pyrenaicus; assembly: GCA_019455555.1. Classification (NCBI taxonomy): domain Eukaryota; kingdom Metazoa; phylum Chordata; class Mammalia; order Eulipotyphla; family Talpidae; genus Galemys; species Galemys pyrenaicus. Next base: position 305,240 of record JAGFMF010011679.1, on the reverse strand, counting down.
GTCTTCATTATGCATTCCTTGATGAAAAGATTATACTGTGTTACAAGAAACACTCTTGCTATCTCCACAAGACCTTTACCATCCCAAGATTCATTTTCTTTTTCTGTCTTTGATCATTCTGTGACTAGAAATATGAGGCAAGGATTATACAAACAGATGATTGGAGGAGAGGGCATGTGGAGAAGGGTAGGGACAGTAATTACAAGTAAGAAAGAGGCAGAAAGACAGAACAATAGACAGAAAGCAATAAAGAGAGTTAATAAAGGAACAAATAAAAAATAAAAGGAGAGGAGAAGGAAAAAAGTAAAGAGAGAAGGAAGAAGAAAAGAGGGGTAAGAAGAGAGAGGAAAGAACAGGAAAAAAATACAAATAAAATAAAGTCAGGAAAGTTGAAAAATACACCAGTGTTCTCTCTCTACCCTTCTATTTCCAAAGACTAATATATAAGCAAACAACATGAAAATTTCTCCAAAGCAGTCTCATGTAGTTTTGTCCAAAATAGAAATAAGAATGATCACATCGTTATTCTTAAAATATGGAATGCAAAATTGTGTATATTTTAAAATAATTATATAATTTCATTCATCTCAGAAGAAACAGGAATTGACTATCTCCCAAATAATAAATCTTGGTAAAGACATATCTTATATGTCAAAATATTGTTACGTCATTTAAATCTCCAATAGATGGTACAGATAGTTATGATACTCTGTTTTCAAAGTTTATAATAACTGATTAAATAAAGTATTTTAGATGCACTTGACACTGGGAAAATCTATTGTGTGTGAAAATCAAACCAACAATCAGAATATGAATTTATGTATGATCCATGTTCAGAGAATTTATGGTATTAGCAATGAAATTGAGTTCCAAGGTTTATTTAGTATATATTGGTTCTTATATATTTTTGAGACTTTAGAAATAAAATTGTGGTAAACAATATTAACACTCTTCACAATAATGTAGCATATAAGAATACAAGATATGTGTATATAGTTTCCTTATATTTTCATTTTGTCAAAACATATTGGAATATTAGTATGAGGGAATTAGTTATTGGGTACTCTTTATGTTTTTTTTTTTAGGTAATTTTGTTCGAACTGTCATATGCTATACAATCTCTATTTTTATTTTTTAAAATTTATTTTTTATACATACAATAGCTGGGGTGCAGGCCAGAGTCACGGGAGGTGAGAGGATTCACAAGAGACAGAGTGGGGAGCAGAACAGGCAGATCAACTGAAATACACTGCTGAGGGGAGCAGTGGGCGAGGCAAGAGAGGTCTGCTGCGCCATGTGGGTCCCCTCCCTGGCCAGGGATCGAACTCACACTGATGTGCAGCAGATGCTTCACAGTGTGGCACTCAACCCACTGCACCACCAGGGAGGCCCTAGGTAGTGTTTAAAGAATTTTTAACTTTATGCATACAGGAGTTGGGTGACAGGCCAGAGGCGTGGGAGGGGAGAGGACCCACCAGAGACAGAGCAGAGAGCTGTACAGGCAGATCTACTGAAATGCACTGCTGAGGAGAGCAGCAGACAAGGCAGTTGAGGTCTGCTGTGATGTGGGTCCCCTCCCTAACCAGGGTTAAAATTTGCACTGCGGTGGCTATGGAATGTCCTCTGTATGGCACTCAACCCCTTGAGCCACTAGGGAAGCCCAGTACTCTTTATGATTCTAATAAAATGGATGGAAGGTATAATGAGAAATTGAAAGGAAAGAGAAGGAAATGGATTCACCTTGCACAACACTTGGAATAAGTTTTTGGAGCCCAATGTCATGCAGTATTTCATTGCTGCCACATCTGAATTGCATGATGAAAGCCATCCTGACAAATTAACAATGTCTGTCATGGGTAAAGGAAGCAGAGAAATATTTTGTCTAGGTAGATGCAACTAGGAAGTAGACCATTATAATCTAGAACTCTGAAAACAGCAAATTTCAAGACACTGCTATCCTCACCTTACATGTAGATGCATGGCATTTTCAGTAGAGGTTTTTTGTCATTATTTTTATGTGGCATGACCCTTCTTATTTCATTACTTATGATCGATCTAGGCATGAATCAATACAATCTCCTTCCTTGGGAAAACTGGAAGGGAATGAGAGAGAGAATAAATGAGCAGTCTCTCTCCAGATAGATGTACATGTAATATGCAAAAGTAGGAACTGCTGATGTCTGTATTTTCACAAATATAAAACAAAGAAAGGAAAGAATCATACTTCAAGATTCAAGTCTGCAGATAAGGAGAAAAACAAAAAGAGAAACTGAGGCCAGAGGGAGCAAAACTCTTACAGGTACCACTCTTCTTCTGTTGTTCTGTTTTGATTTGATTGTATGGTCAATAAAGTAACTCAGGTGGTAGGAGAAGACCACTCTTATTCAAATGATCATGATGAGTCAAAAAATGGATACTTAATGTCAGGCAATAAATAGTTTTACCAAATCATGGCTGGAGATTAGATGACATTATACTATATCATGTCTACAATTTCAGGGTGAAAGCTGATTTCCATAATAAAACAGAGAGTAGAGGTCATCCAAATCCAGCAATTGAAACATATTAACTACAGGAAAAAAAAAATGAAAAAAGAAGAAAGCACTTTACTCTGGGGAGCATCTCAAAAACAGTAAGGCTAGAAAAGATTTCAATTAATGAGAGATTGTATATGAAAATAAAAGTAAGAGTGTATGTTGTGATAAAAATTATCAAGTAGTATTTCTAAAATGTAATTGTAGGTAAATCACACTCTAATGTACTTTATATTTGTACTTTGGTTTAATACATCAAACAAAGCAAAAGCCATTAAGATTTAGCAACTTTGACCTCCCTGGTAGCACAGTGGGTTGAACGCCACACTGTGGAGCTTCTGCAGCCACTGCAGTGCAAGTTAGATCCCCGGCCAGGGAGGGGACCCACTTGGCCCAGAAGACCTTTCCTTCCTCACCACTGTTCCCCTCAGCAATTTATTTCAGTTGATCTGCCTGTTCTGCTCCCTGCTGTGTCTCTGGTGAATCCTCTCACCCTCCGCCTCTGTCCTGTACCCCAGCTCTTGCATGCATAAATAAAATCTTTAAAAAAAAAAAGATTTAGCAACTTATCATGCAACACAACACATATTTACATTTTAATTCAAAGATAATAAGGACAGGGTATTCTACTATGCTTTTTATAATGCCCAGAAATTATTTGAACTTTGCCCCCGGTATAGTCAAAATTCAAATACACTCAAATAAATCCAAGGGTTCACAGAAAATAATACATGGTCACTAGAGAGGTTTGTAGATTAAACTTCCCTCGAATCACAATGATCTAAATCGTTTTGTTATGAGATATTTACATTCAAGACCATGTAAGTCATTAACAGAATTAATCATATTCAGAATACTGTTATAAAAACTTCAAATGCCATTCATTCAGAACTTGTGGTTCACTGACTATTAAAATGACAAAAATATTGCTGATTTTTAATGATTGAACCCTAATACAATACTTAATATGCTAGAAAATAGATTTAATTACAAATGGCATTTACTTATCTTGTTCTGGAAGTAGTAGGTTATATATTACAAGGTTACTAGGTAAAATCTATTTGAAACTTAAGCATATCTTTTTACATATTTATTTACAATAAGTAAAAAGAATTATAAATGGTATAAATTTATATGCTATTGGAAACAAAGATGCATTCAATTTCAGTGATAAAATATGTTTCTAGAAAATAAATTAAGTTTCATTTCTAGAAATCAAAGTCAATTTCATCAGTTCAAGTCAGTTCAACACATCTAAGTGCTAACCATGTTTTCACTTCTATGCTAGTTTCCAGGGATTATAAAAGTAAATAAGAAATGGTGAAGTTGGGGCCTCCCTGGTGGTATAGTGGGTTGAGCGCCACACTGTGAAGCACCTGGGCAGAGAAGTGCTAGTTTGATACTGGCTAGGGAGGGCCCACATGGCCTGGCAGACCTCTCCTGCCTCACCCACTGCTCCCCTCAGCAGTGTCTTTCAGTCAATCTGCCTGTTCTGCTCCCCACTCTGTCTCACCTCCCATGACTCTGACCTTTACCCCAGCTCTTGTATGGTAAGGGAGGCAGGGAAGGATGCTTATTGTAAATAATAAAAATCTCCAACTCTTTTAATGTTGAAAACATTTGTCAGTATCAATTTAGGCTTAGAAATCCTAAATATATTTATATTATTTGACCCTAGTTTAAAACAATGAATATCAGCCACAAATGCCACATCTACCTACCTACCTATCTACCACCTATCTAGTTTACCTCTGGACATTATGATGTGCATAATGGAAAAACCACAAATTTTCAGTAGTATGTAATATGTTTTATGCATACTAATGTTTCTGTGCATTGACAATGGTGTGTGTCTCTGCTTTATATATATATATATACACATACATATATACATATATATAAATACATATATGCATATATATCATTCTAGGGTCTGGACTGAAAGAGTAGAGACAATTAAGGATATATAGCAAGTGGAATCCACAATGTCTCTAAAGATTCATGCTTGAATTGTCTCATCATCATTTCAGACCACATTCCATCAGCTCAAGTAAATCACATGCTCAAGCACAGCAGTGGGCAGAGACCATATATTATCTCTTGTAAAAAGAACCACAAAAGTCATATGGAAAATAATGTAGATGCAGGAAAAAGCAAATAAATGGGATAACACTGCCAGCCACACTCTACTAAAATAATGCATATACTAAGTGGTCTACAATGTTTTACCTAAGTATATTTTCTGAAGCAGCTCAATTTAAAGATAAAAGGATGAAACATAAGACTGAATGTTCATGAGAAAAGATACTTTACATACACATTAAATATTTCTCAAATCTTACTGGTAAAATGAAACCTCCTCTTCCAGTCCTAGCGCCAATATTTCCCCTCCACCCCAGTATCAGTGACACACGTTTACTCCCATCTCTGATCATGCCACACATGTTCACAGTTTCACTGATACTATTTTTTCCTTATTCTAGTCAGTAGATGCCCACTCCTCCTTTACATTTTGGGCCTAATGCTCTAAAGGTTTTCTAGTGTATTTCTCTTAAAACAAAACAAAAATTCCATGGAATCTTATGTAGATTGGATTCCAAATTTTGCCACATCATAAATTTACCTCTCCTGCTCAATAGAATATTAAAGGACAATATTTTTTCATTTACTTTGTAATGATTTCATAGATATGAGAGACTTGACTAGACCCTAGAATACAGAAATGGGAAATATTGTTGAACATAATGGAAACAGATATTAAGGTTGGGGCTATAAGGAATCATAGGTTGATGATAAAAATCTTGGTAGAATATGTTGAGTATTGGGTAGTTTATCCAAAGTGGGTGAAAATTTACTGTAGCATTTTAAGATTTGAAATGCCACAACCAGATTGACTGATGCAAAATAAATACATATGAAAGGAAAGGGGAAGCTTGAATATAGACTAATTAAATGATGATTAAAAAAATAACAGTGACGAATCAATTGATTTAAAGCACTGGAACTGAATTATGTCTCTATCATAGAAAGATGTAGGTAAATTTATGAATAATATAATATATACAGAAGATCATACATTTTCTGATTTTTTTTTAAAGATTTATGTATTTATGCATACAACAACTGGGGTACAGGCCAGAGGTGTGGGTGTGAGAGGATTCACCAGAGACATAGTGGGGAACAGAACAGGCAGATTAACTGAAATACACTGCTGAGGGGAGCAGTGGGCAAGGCAGGAGAGGTCTGCCAGGCCATATGGGTTACCTCCCCCAGTCAGCAACAGGGATTGAACTCATGGCTTCAGTCTGCTTCATAGTGCATGCTTAACCATTGAGCCACCAGGGAGGCCCCCATTTTCTGATTCTTACTCTGGTGGCATATACATTTTACCCTGTCACTTTGGTAAACATCTAACTATTTTTTCCAGAATAATTTCAAACGGTATGTGCAGGATTCATACTAGCCTTCTTGGCTTACAAAATTTTCCCTACCATAGACTTTTGAGAATCTCATGATCATGTGAGTTGCTACTACTACTTTTCCACAGTTACTGCTATCAGCAAAAGGGTGTCTGAGGCCACTTCTGGCATCCCTTTCTTTGTTTCCATGCAAAGCCTGCAGGCCACGCCTCCTGCAGTTAAGCTTTACCACCTCTTGCCTCTAGATCTGGGACATTCCTTTCATTATTCTGGGATAAGAAAATAGCAAGATTCAGTAGTTCAGCACACACACCTGAAAAATAATGGAGCATTTATCTTATGGTCACAAATCTTAATCAACAAAAGGTAAAAACCAGTAGAAAATGTCTCTCTCCTTCCTCTGCTCCATAGACCACTCATGGGGCCTTTGTGAAGATATCCTGGGAAATAGAGAAAATAGTTTATTGCTGAAGAGTCACCAGCTTTTATTTGTTTTCCTTCTGCTTGCACATTTTTTTATTCCTTCCCCGGAGTTATAATCCCTAATAAAGTTTTATCAATAAGATTTTGTCCTGACTTTGTTTTGTAGGGATTCTAATCTAAATTCTGACATTCATCATGGACTAACTACTGGGACCATAAGATACTGAGTCTGTATTTGTCCTCTTACAGAATCCTAGATAGGTATCTACACAATACTATAAAATATATGGTGTCACATTCAAACAATTTACCTATATGCTTGTATTAAACCCCAAGTTATTTGAAGATGTTGACTCTCTGACACTGACCAGAGAACTCCCAATATAGTAGGCATTTAATTAATATTTATAGAGTGAAGGAATAAATGCAAAGATTACAGTCAGAGAAAATAATACTTTGGGAATTCAAGGTCTAAAAATGCTTGTCTGCCATAAATAAGTCTTATGTTTCTTAATATTGGAAACTAAAAGCTGTAAATTGCATTTTTTGTTTTACCTTTTAATTTTATCACATACACAGAATGCTTACTTTGAATTTCTGAACTTTCTTAAAATTTATAGCACTTTGTTCCAATTTTTCTTATTTATCAGTCCTATTGTTTCCAATGCTTTTCTCATATACTAAATATAAATTGACAGTAACATTGACAAACTCAGAATTCTCGCGATCACCAAGTGTTGAAAAGGTTGGTAAAACAGTTCACATAAGGGACTGACAATTACAATGTATATTTTATCAACAGTTGCTAAGATATGAGATACTGTTGTGTGATGAAGAGAAATAAAGACATTAGTGTAATATTCAAATAACATAAAACAGAAAAAACTATTTTTAACTATAGGAAGAAATGCCAAAAAAGATATTAAAAACATTGTTGAGTTATATAAAGTCATCCTACCCAGTGTGGAACCACATTTCATAACATTTATAATATTGATGTTATTTTTCTCCTTTATGATAATTCTGGCAACAGAAAATTTTCCACCACAAACAAATCCAAAAATAAGATATCTAAAACTCTTAAATAACTGCAATTACTATCATTTAATTTTTTTCATAAGCAGCTTTAAAGAGACCTTCAGCCTGATTTATATGTTTAATTTCTATTTCATACTCTCAGTATTTTTCTTATCCTAATATGACATTGTGAAACTATGAGATTACAGACATTGTGAGTGGAGTTAGTTACATTCTTACAGACCTTTATGAGAGAATTTAGTACTATCATAATTAAAGTTGATGGGTATGATTTATATATGAGAATAGGTCTTTGAAGAAAGGTTAAGAATTTAAACAATGATACATTTTAAAATGGAGAACAAACCATGAAATCATTTCCAGTATTTCAATAAAAATGAGCAAATATACCTCCACAATTCTGTTGCTCTAATCTTTAGAGGTTATCACATAATTTAAATAGTGCTTAGAATTTAACATTATCTAAACTGGTAATTCATAATTAGGTCTGAGTCACTAGATTCTTTCCCAGTCTCTTTGTTTCAAAAATATATACAGTTATAATTCAACACTCACAATTTACATGACTATTGCTCAAAAAAATGTTTTTAATTGTATAATGGTTATTCCTGTGGTGCCACTGAAATTTCAACATTGCCAAAGATTTGTTAAACTGGTGCAAATAGCTCTGTGCTTTCTGGAATTTTCCCTAACTTTTCTAGCAGTAGAATTTCCAATCATTAGTAAATAAAGAAGTCCCTCATTTCCTTTGTTTTATCTGGTGTGTGCAATTGAATTCATGTATCTGTGCAATTACATAAAAGCAGAGAGAGGGTCAGTGTTTAGCTTTGAGGAGTTTCAGTCATAGGAAGCTGATTGTACTTGGTGACAGCTAGGCAGTTGAAATATGGTACATTTATCACCTATTGTCACTACTGACTTTTTGAATGTAAGCAAATTTGACCTTGTTGATTTACACATTAGCCTGGAAATGTGTATGAGAGACAGGTAATAAGTGACGATAGGTGTGTAGTGTCAGAGTTGGAAAATGTGGCAGAGAGGAACTGTAAGAGACAGGCTCTTAAAAAGATAGTATAGCTCTAAGACAACCTGAGTGACAGGAATTATATGTCAGAATTAGGCTATGGCAGACAAGATGCACAGGAAGATCAGGCTCCAGATATTAAGAAGGTAGCACAAGTACAGGGCAGCAAAGAGGGAAGCAGACAATAAAAGAAGTAAAGTAAGGGTAAGAAGTAGGAATGTTTTACAGTAAAAGCAGAAGACAGAATGTAGAAGAAAAATATATCCTTAGGAAATTTCCTCTTTATTATAGTTTTTTGAATAAAAAATGGAAGAAAATTTTGGCTTTTGATAACACTAATTGATATAAATTGAACAGAGGATTAAGGAAATATATTTTGACATAGCAAACACAAAAACAAAAATAATCTATAGTACCTTACTATTTGTAGTCATAGCTAATCACCCTGAATGATGGGATATTATGGGGCAGAAGTCTGAGCCCACCCAAAATGGATCTCCTGTAAGTTTAAAATTTTTGAAACTTGTCTCTCTTTAAAGCTATTTGCTGTGCTCATTGCACGGGCTTTGATCTCTCAGCTTATTGGCTGCAACCTATGTAAGGCGGGAAATTGGCTATAAAAGTCCACTTCTTCTTCCTTCGTGGTGGTCGATCGCCTCAGCCAGACCTGCGTGTCACGGTTGAACGGTGGGCCCCAGCATGCTGGCGTAACTAAAGCTCTACATGACCATTGCAAAAAAAAAAAAAAAAAAAATTCAGAAAATTTGAACTTTTTCCCAGTATTTATGCATAAAGTTGTAACATTTGATTTTGGAAATTAGCATTCTTCCCAGCTTTTCAGTAAAAAAAAAAAAAAAAAAAAAACAGATAGGGTGTTATGTTTCAATGACCTAGGGCACGATTTCCAGATAAGCTCATTGTCCTTTCTCCTCAGTGATTCTCAAAATCAGTTCTCTGTGTCACACTAGTGCAACATAAATGTTCAGTTGGCCCTACTTTGTGTTTTCTTTTTTCTACTATATTTTCCATTCCTTAAAACCAAGCACTGTGTCTTATTTACCATTACATCCTTATGTCTAAGAATTAGCGATTAAAGAACGAGGGGAAACCCCATGTTATGTTTTGGAACTATTTGAAGCAAAAGTTTTTGCCTTTGACTCTAAGATAAACTTGCTCAAAGAGTGATAGCACACATTACAGTACCTGATTGAAAAAATGATCATTTCTAGATGTCTGTATCAATCTCCCCTATTAATTGGTAACTCTGGACCAGTTCAGAAGCACACACAAATGTGGACTACTCTCCCCATTCAAATTTCAAAGACTGTATTATAAAAATATTTAGTCTGAAGTCTTTCAGGACTTATGAACTTATTTACAATAAGAAATAAGTATAGCTTAGACTAAATTTAGTCATATTAATAAGAGATAACTTTTCTTTTTATCTCATGAATTTTATGTGTAGTAAATGTAAATATATCTCAGTGAGTTATTAACTTGGAATCACTATGAAATTTTACATATTAAAAATTAATTTTTGACAACATATTATCAGGTAATATTATAAGAGGTATGGGTATATGGTACTGAAAAGGATAATTTACTACTCTGTAAAGAGAGCAATCACTTAGCCAACTAAATTGTCTTTGATTGAGAGACATTATTAGTTATGTATTATGATAACAGACTTTAAAATGTATTTTCTATTTATACTTACCCTGAAAGACAAAATATTAAGTGTTTTCACCATTTTTACTTTCTGCCTGTAGCATAATACTTAAACTAAAAAGATTTCTGTAAAACAAAGTCATGATTTTTAAATGACATTATGGAAATGAAAAAGTAAAGAAGGTGTAACTAAAGGTTTCTAGGTATATCATGATAGAAAGATAGGTCACTGTGTTTCTTTTATATTAGGGAAGCAATGAAAACATCAAGATCATTTTCATTATATTGTATAATATTTCATTATCAACTGCTGCAAAAACAATTACAGATCACTAATAAAGTAAAAACTCAAGACAAGAAAAATAATTTGGTCATAGCTATAAATTTTGCAGAGTAATTATCATATTTAATATATGGTATCCAAAGGCAATACTACTAAAACAAATCACTACTAAAAGCATCTTTGGTATCTCAAAATCGAATCTCAGCTCAATTTAAAATTATATGGAGTGCTGTGATTGCACAGTGTATTTCCTTCTGCTGTGTTGTGTAGCAATTGGGCTAGCTGTGCATTAAATAATGCACTGATCAATTTCATATGGAAGCCACTACTTTTCTTCATTTTGTCAGTTTCCTGCTTGGTATTGCTTTCTATATTTATTCTAGAATGTGGTTATGTCAATAATACTTGATGACACAAGGTGTTCATTTCATTATTCAGAAATATGTGACCCCTTTAAAAACAACTTCTTATGAAAATATCATTTGATTTAGGACTTCTATTTTGTTCTTCCTTTTTCTTACTTCCTTTCTTGCTCCTTCTTCCAACTTTTTCTTCTCTTTTTTTTAAATTATCATGTTCGATATCATCATATTGATCATCACCCACAATCTATATTGAATTTTTTTTCCCAATTATGGTTTAGGTTTATTATAATGTACCTGAAAAGATTCTCTACCCTTACTGTCTGTCCACTGCTATATTACTATATATCTTTGTGTGCATACCTAATTTTTTCACTTTATAATCTTACACTGCTTACGAAAGGAAACAAAACATCTTCCATGCCCTCACCTTTCTCTATAATAAATAAAATGTTAGCTTCAGAGAAATGAACTAGCACAGTTTAACATGCCCACAAAATGTCACAAAGTTGGGTTCTCTAACACAGGGAGAGGATATGTACACAAGTGGAAGTAGGTCATAAAGCTCAGTGACCTTGTGTGAATTTGTGCAGGAGCAAGGGGAGACCATAGTGCTCAACAGATGGCAAACATTCTCAAATGTCAGAAGCAATACTGATAATAACAGCAACCACTGAAGCCGAAATACTAAGCCCTTTTAGTGAGAGTAAGATCCTGAGATTCCAGACACCTGTAGAAGGCAAAAAAAAAAAAAAAATACCCCCATACCCAAAAATAACCATCTCTAGATTCCTGTGAATGTTTCACAGGAGAATGAAAGTTGCAAAGAGAATTAAAGGCTATTAATCAGTGGAAATTAAGATTTAGCCTTACAATGTTGAATCCAAAAAAAAACACACCTCCTAAGACCATCAGCTCAAATTTTGCTATTAAATTTGTGTATGTATCTAGTGAAGGAAAAATTGTCTACAGCTATAAAGCTTTGTGCATATGTATCCTGAAAGGGGTTACAGTGGAAGGTTAAAGCTCCCTAAGCCAAGTCTGTTCATAATGGAGCACGGAAGCATACTCCGCCTGACTCAGCTCACCAAGGTCAGTGTCACGACTGACCCTCGTCAAGTCTGCAAGCAATCCTCAGGGAGCCGTTTTATTGCTCAACTAACAACTGCAGAGAGCTGAGCAATACCCTGTAAATGCCATATAATGAGGAGATTTTGTTCCAGGGGGTGGCTATTTCATGAACAAGAACTACAGAAATCCTGTGTTTATATTGGAGGTCAAATTCTCAGCAAGTAAAGCTTTTGGGTAACTCCTTCCTAAGTATAAAAGGAAAGTGAAATACTCTGCATTTCCGTGCAGTAAGTTTTTCTTCCTGTCCTATTCCTGTCTAAAATACAGCCTAGTGACTAAAGTTAAACTACATCCAGGTGCTAATACTGGCAGAGGACTAAAGGTAATAAAGTTCTACCTGGAGCAGAGCCGCTGGGCAGCAGATGGAGAGTGATTCCATGCAGATCCTGACACATGCTCCTTTAAATACGGTCATATGAGCCAGAAGTGTGGGAGATATTTATTTAGATTTGAGTGTATTCTGCCCATAAACTGAGCATAGGAAAGAGAAAAAAAAATCTGTGATAGAAGAAAAGGGACTTGCAATATAATTCTTTCATATACATCATAAGAAATTTATAATGCATTGTTCACAATTCTCTCTTTTTCCATATTTATATAAAAAAATAACATTTACCTTACCAAAATCCACTTGGTTTCATTTCAAAGTTGGTGCCTGACAAAATCATATCCTGGAGAGTTTTAAAGGGACACCCAATGTTAAGAGGAATTACTTTCCCAATCCTCTCCAGCAAGACAGAATCAAATATTAAAAAAAAAAAAAAAAAAAAATCAAGTCCATACAAGTGTTTTTTTTTTCATAAGGAGGAAATAGAATATTCCATCATCTGGGGAAAAGTAATGTCGTTAATCTCCCTAACATAAGAACACAAATACTTAATTCTTTGAAGATAATATTAGATAATGGCTTAAGTATAGGTATTCATTCTATACTATTTGTGAGTCCAAAGGGGCCCCTAAGTCCAATTCCAATTATAGGGGAGGAAAGTGTAACCTTGCAGACTCTGTTAACTTAGCAATCTTCCTAAGTGGACCCAGGGGTTCATCAGTCTATGCACTTTTTATATCAAAGCTTGCATCAACATAACCATTATTACTCTGTACCGAAGGGGGCAATTTCTTCTTATTTGAAAATTTTCTTTTGAGTAACTAGAGAATAAAAAGTTTGTTGACATATCCTCAAGGAACATATATAAGTCACTTAATATGTTAGTACAATTTAGAAATGCATTATTTACTGAGGAAGAATTAGCTTTCAAGATATGGTGAAATTAAAAGTCTTATTTTTCTAGTGCTATTAGAGAAACATGAACTATGTAAACCTCCAAAAATAAAATATATAACAAGCTATATTGCAAAGCTCAACTACAGTAAATGATGAAAAATTATCAACATGAAAGAAAGTATTTCATGGGAAATTGATGTTTAATCAAACAGCCAAAGATTATAATATCTTTTATGCATGTGTGTAAATAATCAATTATTATTTTAATATTTTTTGTCATTTAATGTTAGTAGAAAACACTATTTCAGTTTAATCAAAGTAAGGTCTAGCTAAATTCAGAGCAGGAAAAAATTAAACCTAATTATTTAAAATCATATTATGCATTTTCTAATGAATGAAGACACAGATATGTACTGTTTAAGAAAATGAACCAGTGGGATTATTTATTCCTTTTGTTCAGAGAGACTTTGTGCCAAAAAAAAGTATAAAATTCATACATTTTTAGAACATGACATTTTTAGGGCCATTAGATTTAAATTCATAACAAAATGTGGAGAAAGGACAGTATCTTGTTAATAATGGGTATATGAAAACAAGCAAATATATTAATACTTTTTCAACTATGGTTTCCCATATATTAGGAAAGCAAATCTACTCAACTTATTAACACATGTTTTCCCCATGTATGTCTGGGTTTTCTTCAGGTACTCTGGCTTCCTCCCACATCCTCCCAGAATGAAGTGCACATTAGATTCAATGGCATATGTATATTGTCCCATTCTGAGTAGGCATGGGGCTGTGCGAACATTGCAGTGAAAACGCATTTTGTCCAGGCTTGGTTCCTGCCTTGTACCTTACCTACCATGATAGGTTCTGACCACCATGACCCTGAATTGGAATAAATAGGTTAGAAAAATGAATGAATGATTATGAATTATTGCTTCATATAAATTATTCCAAATAAATTATTTGGAGTGTTTAGGGTCTTTATTTTAGAAGTTTAATGATTTTTTTTTTTTACCAGAAATGTTCTCTAGCCACTCAACTTTGTTTTTATTGATTGGCCTATGGTAAATAGGTATTGTTAGAAATTGTTTCACTTAAAGTCAGTTTCCAAAAATCTATTGACTTTGATAAGTGAGAATTTACTGTACATCCTATAATCTATTGGCTCTATTTCTCTGGAGAACCATGACTAATATACCTTCAGTGTGATTGTATTTTGTTCTTCTCTATCCGCAATTGTATAAGTAAACACAAAGATCTGTCAAGGCACCATAGAAAATTGGAACTATCTGAGAATATCAAATTGAATTTTGGATGAAAAGGTGATAGTCTTAGGATTGACAGTTGTCATGACAAAACTTATTCTAGCCCAGCACTCTAGTACAAACATTTATGAAACATCTTGTCAATTCATTGAAAATAGTTTTAAATTTATCTTTAAAATCATTGAAATAATATGATAATATTAAATATTATTACTATTAAAATGCATTAATCATATGGAGACAATATTCAATAGACTGAAAATAACCTGTAGTAAAAGGTAAACACACATAAACTCTCCATTCCATTCTGTGTTTCTTTTCTAACAGTGGATTTGTACTTTAAATAAATCAGAATTATCTCAAGGTAGAATAATTCATTGTGCCAGGTAAAATAGATCAAATATATATTCTTTTGTGTCTATGAGGTTTAATGAACTTTGAATAGAAAGATATATTTCCATGTCTTATGGATTTATACAAATATCCAATTTTTAGGTAGTTTGCTATCCTAATGTTGAATTTAAAGTATGTTGGAATCTAGAAGGTATTATACACTCATGTCATAATATTCTTTGTCATAAATGTTGTACTTCATTGATATTAAAAAAATAAGAAGAGAAAGCAAAGAAAAAATTTTGCAAAGTGACAATTTGATCATTCTTTAGGGGTATAGATTGTGGTAAGATGAAAGGAGATTGAGAAGTGATGTGAAATGGATTAAAGGTGGCCAAGCTTTAATTTGAAAAAAAAAATAATAACATTTTATTCTAGAAACAAGCTTGAATGTATTTTTGACTCACCCAGTAGATCAAACAGGTTTATAACATTTTTAAAATTTTTTCACCCAAGGTTAATGGAACATAGACTTGTACTCTAAGTGGACAGAAGTTTCTTGTTCCAGTTAAACTTTATCATTTTCCACTCTTTAGTATTAGGAGTTATTAAAAAATAAAACAACATACCCACATAAGTAAACAGTAGATTATTTAGGAAGGTATCCCTAGAATGCTGCAGATTTCTCTTTGATGAATGCATTCTCCACAGGATATGTAGTTGAAGAAGAATGATAAGAATGAGCTAGGTAATATGGCTTATTCCTATATTGTCACTGGTGGCAGGTATTAGAAAAGGAAAATAATTCTTGAGTTATAGCCATTGAGGCCCAAAGACCTTTATTTCTCAGTTAAAATATATCTTCCTTCTTTTTTTCATAACTATTTATACTCAAAATTTATAGCCATCTATTGAAGTTTTAAAAATAAAAATCAAAAGAAACATTAAATTCAGCTGGAAGGTGTAGCGTGAATATTTTAGAATGAAATATTTGGAAATATTTAATAGTTAGAATGTGTTGATGGAAGTCTGGAGGAGTAATATATATTAATTGAAATAGAGATGATTAATGCTTCTACCCAATTCCTGATAATCTTTTTAGTAGAAAAACTATCCTGGTGTAACAATACTGACTTAGATCAGTCATTCACTCACTGCACAGTAGGAAAAAATGAAATAACTATGGAATTGTTAAATCTAGGAGAAAAATGAGGGAAGGTATTGATCAAGCACTTCCTCAAGACCAATACTTGAGTAGTGAGGTAGTGAGTTACCTACACAGAATACGATTCTGCTCTTCCTTCCCAGATGTAAGCTTCTTAATTAGAGATGTATACCTATACTTAACCCCTGGAAACAAAAACCATAAATTCAGGACCTGATGTTAGGGAAACAATCAATTCACCAACATCTACTTTGTCATATGTATGTATTCATATTCAACTAGTTTAGCATTTGGATACAGAATTACTGTGGTATTAATTGAACCACCTTTTTCCTTGACATGTGATTTTGAGAAATACATGGGTAGTAGGATATTGAGGAACAAAATGAATATGACAGGAAGACTATTGTTGGGATTAGGATACTTGTTTGGTGTCTGGAGCTTCTTTTATATTTGTAGGGCATTGAATGATACCTATTTTGAGACATAAAGTTGTTTTTCATAACTAAGTATATAGTTGCTATAGTCAGGTTTTTACATGTTAGCCTGGAAAGATGTATGAAGTCTTTCTTCTTTCTGTTTCATCTTTGCAGTTCACTGGAGCTTATTGATGCTTTTTCCCCATGAGAGGCTATTTCTTTGGATCACCAATAGTTTCTTAATATGTAGGCTGAATGTATCAGATTCTAAGTAAATGACTACAAGTTTCAGCAATCACAAGGCCTCTGTTGGCTTCAACAAAGGCAAAAGTCTGAGGGATGTTTGAATAGAGATAGGGATTGACTTAGTCAAATTTGAAGCACAAATGTGACCTTGACAGGTAATGTGTAATGTGGCCAGTACAAAAGGCTTTGCAAGTTCACGCCAACTAGACAGACTTGAGCTAAGGGGTGGGATTTAGTTGGTTCAAATCACTTCAGGATACAGACCATGCTGGGGCTTGGCCATGAATTAATTTTATAAATACAGCTTTTTAATTTCTAATTCCAAGAGGCAACAGAATTTTCCACATGTAAGTCTTTCATTTATTAGGAGTTGAAATATATGTGGTGCTTTGTAAGTTTACATCACCTAAATTCTGAGTGTACTAAAGAATATTTAAGAAGTATTCTTAAGCTTCAAATGGTTAGTATCATCCCTTGCTAAATATATATAGATTTTTTTATCCCCAAAATCCATACTCCATATAACTCATCAGGGATTTTTGAATATGTAACTTACTCACATGCTCAAGTCAAAAGAAACCCAACTCAAAGAACTGAACAGAAATTTTCAGAGCCATAGAAGCATTTAAATGAAGATAATAATTGCTTTTCCCCTAAGAAAAAGGGGCAAAGTAATTCCTAAAATTAATATTCTAAAAAAAAATGAACAATGGGAAAGCACAGGAGAGGAGAATCATAAAGTGTCTTAATATATTGAGTTCAGATCTGGATTAGATGTAAGTTAACATTTCTCAAGAAACTGAGAGTATATAAATTTCATTTTAATTTGTGAATATTTTGTGCAGATTCCTAAGACAAAATCTGGAAGGTTACATTACCAGTCTATCATGTCAGTAAATAAAGGGAAAGGAAAATAGAGACTCATCTTTTAAATGTTACTAACCTTATATATAACATGAAAAGTAAAGGACACAATTAAGAAACCTACTGAATTGCGAGGAAGTCTTTCTGAAACACCTGAATGAACAAAAGAAAGAAATGAAATTGGCAGAAATGACACTGCTGCCAAAAATGTAACTAATAGAAATTCATTGATGTGCAATGGCATGACAAGTGAACAAAAGCAGTGTAGACAAAGTATAAATAGTAGAATAATATATGAATTATCAAGAAAAATAAAATAGTAATGAACTTAACCAAGGAGGTGAAATATTTTTACAATGAAAACTACAAAATGTTACTGCAAGAAAGTAAGGAACACACAAATAAAGACATCACATGCATTGAAAGATTTATATTGTTAAGACATAAGCGTTACTCAGCTTTTTACATATTCAAATGAATTTCTACCAAAATCATAGTGGTAGTTTAAAACAAGTATAAAAGTATACACTGTACAAAGATGAAAAATAATGTAAAGTATATATAAAGTTAAAATTAAAAAAAAACACTGTAAGAAAATCTACCCTAAAAATCAAATAGCATCTTAAGAGAAATGGAATTATTGAAATCATCCTAAAGGAGAATAACGAAGTTGAAAGTCTCTCACTTCCTGACTCTAGAACTTACTACATGGAGACAAGTTGTAAAAGAGGTGTGGCACTGACATAAAGGCATGTAACCCAGTGGATTACACAGAGATCCCAGAAATAAAGACATTATATAGTAGTGTTTAAATGATGACAAGTGTTAAATGGCAAAAGGATAGTAGTTTCAAAAAAATGGCTCTGGAAAATTGTATATTCACAGGCAAAAGGACACAGTTGGACACTGACCAAAAATATAAAAAATTAACTCATGGTGGATCAAATACCTAAACATGAGTTAAAACTATCAAACTTTAGAACAAGGGAAAACTTCATTACATCAGGTTATTCGACTGTGTCTAGCTATGAAACAAAAAGCATAACAAGAATCTCAACACCATTAATCATCAGGGAAATGCAAGTCATAACCACAATAAGATAACATTTCACATCCATTAGGATGGCCATGATAAAACAAATGGAAAATATTGAGAATTGGCAAGGATATGGAGAAAAAGGATCCATTGTATATTACTGGTGGGATTGTAAAATGGTGTAGTCACTGGGAAAAATAGTGTAATGGGTCCTCAAAAAATTAAAAATAGCATTGCTCTATGATCCCGAATTCTGATGCTGGCTATAGATGCAAGAGAATTGAGAGTAGAGACTCAAACAAATATTTGTAGATTCATGTTCATAGTAGCATTATTCACAATAAAAAAAAGATAGACACAATCAAAGTGTTTATTGATGGTTTAATGGATGAACAAAATGTGATAGGTGATATATAGTTATGTATATAGACATAGATATACACACAATGAAATAAAATTTAGCCTTAAAAGAAATGCTACAATATGGATAAATAAGACAGTATACTAAGTAAAATAATCCAGTCACAAAAGCATAGATAGTGTGTAAATTCATTTACAAAGGAACTTAGAAAAGTACAAACTATAGAGGAAGAAAGAATAATGACTACAGGGAATTTGGGGTAGGAAGAATGGATAGTTTTGCTTAACTTTGCTCTCGAAATTTTAATTTGTGATGTTAAAAAGGGTTCTGGAGATGAACAGCAGTGATAGTTGCACAATAATGTAAATGTGCTTAATATTACTGACATACACACTTAAAAATAGCTGTTTTATGTAATGCTAAATATTATTTTATATTTGAACACAAAACATACATATATAGATAACAAATAAAATTTATATTTAAGAAAAAAAGCTATGCAAATCAGTGTTTTGGAATAATCACTCAGATTATTATTAACAAGCTCAGATCATTTTTTATAGCTCTTTCCTGAAGGTACAATTTGTGTATCCCTGCGTATTTGAGTGCGTAATAAGCAACAAATATTATCAAATTCCAAAGAGTAAATATGTCCTTGAGACTAAGGAACAACATTACAATAAATCCTTCAAATACCTGGTCTCAAACCAATTCTTAAATGTCTAAGAAAAAATATCACTATCTTTGAGAGCACTGTAGATCCTAGACAAAACCCTTGGTCATATGTGGAAAGGTAGGATGCTTTCTCACCCCAAGGCAATAGTAGAACTATTAGAGAATGGGTAGTTGCACTGGGGAAAGAAAATTACAAATGAAATTACCTCCAAGTCCAGCAAACCTCCACAGAGAGGTAGGCGGGAAATAAAGCAATTTTTATTAAATGTGAATTAAATGAGAATATGATAAACATCACAAGCAATCTGCTAAGAAGAGATCACAGAGGTGATCTATTATGATAAAAGGCATTTTGCATCCATGGAAAATTAGGCTTCTACCTTTTCATTGAAATTGGAAGATAAAATACTCTCTTCCTCTATGTGTCTATGTCAAAAATACAGTCACCACCACTGAGAAAGACATTCCAATATCATAAAGTTAGCAAGAGTCTTATTTATACCTTTCAAAAGTCTTATGTTTCAAAAATACAGAGAACTTACAGTATACCTTTTCTAAAAAAATAAATGTGCTAAAAGAATCTTATCCTTTGTTTTCCTTATTGTCAGCAAGTAGAAAGACCTCTTATTATGAATTTGTATTTGCCCTTATGAAATAGACCTGAGGGTGTCAGATTGATTCTTACTGATTCCAAAGATTAGTAGACTAGTTCCACACTGCTATAGGAACAGAGATCCAAAATTTCTTGACATTGGGATCTTGAGAGATAAGATCCTAGACTGTCACCTGGAAAAATCTTAGACAAGAGGATGCAGCGAGTTATTTTCAATGACAATGCAAAAAGGGGAATGCAATAGTGGTAGCAAACTTCCTACCACAGTTTGATGGTATAAGTTGTCATCTTGAAATGATAAATGTTAAGAAAATTTGATATCAGGCAGGTAACAAGCAAAGCATTCTCTAACGTACTTAGAGAGAAAAGCAATACTCAGAATGGTGCAGTTTAGAGATTAGGTGATGATGGAGTATCCCTCAATTAAAATCTCACATTTATAGTCAAAAGGAAAAAGAAAAATACCAGATTGTCTGACTTATAGGAGGACTATAAGGGATCAAGGGAAAAAATAATAACAGCAGCAAAAAAAAAAAAAAGGCACAACAAAAATAAACAGTCAATTACAAATCAGAGACAGTCAGACATTCTGCAGGGAAGAGGGAGAGATTGGGATCAAGGCAGAGTTGGAAAGAGCACAAGGGACTATGGTGATGGTTCATGGGTGAATTGGTGGTGGAAATTCTATGGGACTACACCTAGAAAAGCAAATGTCATAAGAAAAAATAAATAATTTATTTTTCTCTCTCATTAAAGAGAGAATCCTTGGAATCTTGTATAAGAAAGGGAAAAAGGAGAAAGAACAAACAAGGTAAACTAATCAACTCTGGACTTCTTTCCACTGCTCTGTCTCTCCCCTAGTAAATAGAAGAACATTGTTTTGTGTATGAGATTTAGACTGATTAAACTGTGTAATATACTTTAATTTTAGAAAGTGGTTGGAAAACTGCAGAATCTTGCAAAGATGTAGGGGGCATATGAGTTATCAGCATTAACACAAAGAAATCTAACAAAATATTTGAGGTGAAGGAAAGTCTTAGTTTGTCTTCCATCAATACCATATCCAGTCCTACAACTTACTAATTTTATATATGTATTTATAGTCAAAATACATGTACAAATTTTGTATTAGAAAAAATGCCAATATAAACTTTCTGCTATTTCTATTGTTGTCTATATGATCTGTGTTTGTTTTGTTTTAGGTACTTTAGTGGAAATGTATTGCCATCTGTAAAGTATACAGGCTACTTTCAGCTCTCTTTAGGATTATTTTCACAACATAAATCATGTAATTAGTTTACACACTCCTTCCTCCCACCTTCTCTCTCCCACTATATCTCAATGTTTTTGTTATTATATAACAACATAACGTTTTCTTGTATTGTAACGATTTATAGCATTTGTGTTCCCTTGTCTACCATAATTCTTGCAATTGTAGTACTTCTCCACGTTTAAATGGATTCGTTGCTCAGAAGTAGCTTTTTCTAAAGATTTATTTATTAATGCATACAAAAACTGGGGTGCAGGGTGTGCGGATTCATCAGAGTGGGGAATGGAACAGACAGATTGACTGAAATATACTTCAGCAGTTGCTTTCTATGACATACACTCTCTTTCTGAATTCTTTATTTCACTGAATCTATTTGTGGACAAAATTTCATCTTAAAGTCATACCTTTCCTGAGGATCTATGGGCACAATATTCCTTTAGCTCTTGTATTATTTATAAAAGTATTTTCTCTGTATTTATGTATGAATTATAGTTTGCTTGTGTTTAACATTTGATTCATGCTTTACATCAAACCAGCTGCAATGACATTGTAAGGTGGAACTGACTTTCTATTGAGATACTGAGCTACTTTTCCCTTTTCCTATTTGGATTTCTTCTTTTATTCTGCCTGAAAATTGGCTGATTCATTCTTCACATTTGAAATTTAATATTTTTATCCCTAACCAATGCCACGTCCCCCTGCACCCAAGGGTTTTTAGGTGGGAGGTGATCGCTCTAAAAGCATCAGGACTATAGAGGCCCCAGGAGGTTGCTAGGGAAAGTGAAATATTATAGGAGGAACAGAGATGAGCGAGAAATGGCTGTTATGGCTGTTTTATGGCCTTCACATTAAGGCTCCTACTTTTGGCACTGTCCCTACCCACAGTGTCACAGAATCCAGTAATCAACACATCAACTCCAACAAATGCTGTCACACTAACCTGACAGAATCAGCTAAAGGAAGTGGCAGTGCCCTGAAGTATAAAGAAGTTCTCATTTTTATTTGCTATCCCTCTACCTTTATATTTGTAAGTTTATATGATTCAAACCAAGAAACACTTTCGTCAACTGGATAGATCATTTAGACAGAAAAATAAGTCAGCACTGGAACTGAATAACATTATAGACCTAATGTGTCTAGGAGACATATAGAACTTTACATTCAAAATTAATAGAATATATATCCTTCTAGCTGGAATATTTTCAAAGTTCATTTCAAGGATAGGTCACAAAACAAAAATTAAGGTCAACATATAAAATATCTTTTCATCTGAATGGCTTGGGTAAATAAAAAGAAGGAAACTGAAAATCAGCTAAAAAGCTAATTTTAGCTTTAAGCATTGCATAAAGCTAAAGTTAATCTGCATCGCAAAGAAAGCGATTTGAAAACATGAGAAGTCAAGCTACAGAATGGGAGACAATATTTGCAAACCACATATCTAATAAAAGGTTAATAACAAAAATATATAAGGAATCCTTTAACTCATAGCAAAAAAAAATGCACAAATAATCCCATCAAAAATCAACAAAGGAGCTGAAAAGAGGGCATACAAAAGGCTATCGGGTACATGAAAAGATGTTCAACACCACTACTTATCAGAGGAACGCAAATCAAAATCACAATGCAATAGTATTTGACACTTTGCTAGAATGATAATTCCCAGAAATACAAGTGATAACAAATATTGGCAAGGGTGTTGAGACAAGGAAAACCTTGTACATTGTTAGTGGAATGAAAATTGGATGGATAAAGAAAATGTGATATATAAATACATGATATAATGGGTAGAGTGAACGCCTGTAAACAAGTTTCAGTAATGTGGTAGTAAGGTGTGGAGGGAGGGGACATATTTTATACCTGCTTTATTCTCAAGCCTTAGCAAGAGTGTGATTTAGGACTATGAACTTCACATGTGCTACTCAGTACTCCATTGCCCCTAAGGTGGAGCATGTGCCTATTTCCCTTGCTCTATGTAGAAAGCAGAAACTGGCTCTAGGCCTTGAGGTCAATCAGGTTCTGATAAAACCCAGCAGGTTAGGTTCTAGTTAAATACTTTCTCCTGCGGGCATAGCTTGTTAAGAACATTGTGCTCTAGCAAATTTCAAAGTGATTTATTTTTCCCTGTTTCTGCTAGAAGCACAAAGGATTTTCTGTAATATTCTATGGAAAACCAAATAAAACTGCACGAGGTAATAGTCACAAATATGAGTACACCTGTTTTAAATTCTCAGAGTGGTCCACACAGAGTCACTGTGTGTAAATTCTACAATTGTAGTTCAATTTTTCTACCAAGCACTTAATCTACAAATATCTTAGCCTGTGGATATCTGCTCAGGTAAGTTATGACTTGCTGTTCACCATCAGTCTCTCTGGTTTGGAGAGTCAGTGCTTTTCCCTGTAACCTAACTTACTTCATGAATCCAAGAAGAGAAGGTTTTTCCAGTTTGCTTAACTTTTTACTTTTTTTTTTACTTTTTACTAGCATCACTAGCCAAGGAAACAGGTCCATGGCCCCTCAGCCTGGTCCCAACCTCCCCACCAAAATAGGCAGATGAGTTAGCAGTACCAGTAACCGTCCATTGTTGCACTGACCAGGGGACAGGAGTGGACTCAAGCTTCCTGCTTCTATACCAGGTAAAAAAAAAAAAAAAAAAAAACTCTAGTCTGAAAAGAAGATTTCATGGACACTTCATGGACATGGTGAGGGATGGCAAGGAGTCAGGATTTATTGATTTGTGAAAGAGCAAGAAAAGCGCCTCCAGAGAGACTTCTTTGGGAATGAGAGATTAGGGGAGTATAGAGGGAGGAAGGCAGGCACAGGAGCAAATTCGGGATGGTTCTGGGCAGACAGGTCAAGGAAGGAGAGTCTTGGAGCCCTCGATAGCTTTTCATGCTTTTATTAGTAGAGGTGGCCAGGTACATGGCAGGCATGGGTGCCAGGGTGGGGGTGGGGGGCTGGGAGGCCTCCCAGCCCCCAGCGCATCTCACCCTCTAGGCTGCTTTGCTGCTCTTCCGTTCTCCCGCTGCTCTCACTGCTGCTCATTGGAGCTCTCGCTGTTAGTCGGTCTTGTTGGTCCTGGCGTCCTCATGACGCCACCCATTTAAGCCCGTGTCAAACTCAGGTGTGCCCATTTGCGCATGCCCACTCTGGGATGCTTGTATCACCGCAGGTGTCCATCATCACAGTGGTGGGAGGGTGGAAAGACCTGATTTCTCTAACCCTACAGGGAGTCTCAGGAATAGAGGTCTATATAGATTTTAGGAACAGGGTTTGAGAACAAAGGAATTAAGCCTTATTGGCTGAGAAAGCAAGGAGAGTGGATTGGCTAACATCCATCATTGCTGCTATTTGTGGGCACTGATAAGCTGGAGCTCAGGGGTTATGAAGGGATCCTGGCCACCATCTCCTGGAAGCTGTGTATACATGAAATCGAAGACACCCTCCCCCAACCCCACCCAGGGCTCTAGCACTTGGCCCCAGAGTGCTGCTTGGAGACAGGGCAAGTGGCAGCAGGTGCCAGGCATTTACATTTGGCCATAGACAGAGGGCAGCAGTGATGGCAGCAGCAGTGGCATCTCACCAGGCCCCAAGACTGGTACCTCAGAGTGCTGTTTGTTGTTGGTGAGGGCCTGTGGTGGCAGGGCATGCAGCCCCACTGAGACTGCAGAGGCAAGGTCATCCTGTGCCTTAGCAAGCTCCAGCAAAGGTGGCAACAGCTAGCCCCACAGCCCTGGTTCATGGCTGCAGGGAGGAGCATGGGCCCCACAAGGCCAGCTTCAGCTCTGTGACTACTCTAGCTGCAGGCAGTAGAGCAGCCCGTGGATTTGGTGCCTGGATCATAGAATGGGCTGATCAGGTGCAAGCTGTGAGCTGATTAGTAAATGGTCCAATCAGCCATAGGATTGAAAGTCGTCCAATCAGATTTGTAAGTGGGAGGGAGACCTTAAAAGCAGGTATAGCTCAGGGCAAGAGACAACGTGGGGCTCTCAGACTCACACACTGACACTGTTCCTAACAAGCTTTCTCAGACTCACTCTGCTCCTGACCTCAAAAGAAAGCAGCAGCATCCGGCAGCAGACCTCTGAAGGGAGAAGAGAAGCTGAAAGCCTTTGCAGAGGCCAGGCTGGCTGCACCTACCTCTGACGTCGCCTGGATGGTACACCAGGCCCCAAGGCTGATGCTTCAGAGTGCTGTTTGTTGTTGGTGAGGGCCAACAGCTCTCAAAGTGCTCCCAACAGTAGTGACTAGGTGCCCATCACTCTGTGCCCAGGCTGCCTCTGAGAGCTGTTGACTGTCCAGCAGTGCCTTTGGGTGCTAAAGCATCTGCTGTTATCTGTTCCAGCGTTGGATGCTGTTTGCCTCTGAGAGCTGTTGACTGTCCAGCAGTGCCTTTGGGTGCTAAAGCATCTGCTGTTATCTGTTCCAGCGTTGGATGCTGTTTGTCTCCATTGTCAGACTTGCTGTGGGCTGCTGCAACACCATCTCAGCGGCCCCACCTGTGAACACCTCCAGCTGCGGTGAGTTGGCTCCTGGCTGGCTACTGGCTGGCGTGCCCTCTTTGGTGGGATGGGCCATCTTGTATAGCAGCCTTTTGTTTAGGATTTTTGTACTCTGGAGTCACTATCTGGGTTGAGATAACCAGTCACTTGTGGCCTTGAGAACTCCCTGTTAGTTCAATAAATCCCATTGTTTCCTGATTCTGAGTGTTCTTGCAATTGTGCGTGGTGAAGAACCCACAGATAGTGACTGTCTGCTATTGGGAACTGTCCTTTCGACTAGAGCACCCCCATAACCCTGTTTCACACGCAGCTCCAGGTTTAACCTGAATCTGGTCTCAAGGTCTGTGACTCCCTTTTTCTGAGTCTTTTAACTCCCCCTTTTTAACCATAACAGTCAACCTGATAAACTATACAAAGTTAACTCAGGAGTGCCAAGGCTAGGGAAAATGAATAAAACAACAAAAAATGTGTCAAGGACACATATGCTAACAGGTGCCCTGACCTAGAGTCATCATGTTTTTAACCTCTTGTTTACCAGCCTGTGGAAACAGTAAAATTGAACCACGGAGTTTTAGTAGTTTTATCCTTGAGTCCTATCTTTTCCCAGGACCCTTCCTATCTTACTAGGACAGACTAATAATGACTTTTAAGCTTGTTTCATGCTTGAGTAGAAAATAGTTGTCTCTTTTGAACTTTTGATGGCATAGGTGCTTCTATGATCTGTTACTTTCATTTTGATAATTATAAGTTAAAGTAATTAACTTTTTGAATGAAAACAAAAGGCTAAGCCTTTCAAGGGGTGTTGTTTCCCTTAATTTTCTAGATTGGAAGATCACATTTTGTGTAAAATTATTTTCACTTCTCCTCACATCCCCTGAATCAAGGCAGCCTTTGTCCACGATGCTCTTCGTGCACTTTTTAAAAAATATATTTTTTCTCTTTCTTTATATATAAATTTGACATTAATTGTGGTCCCCATAGATTTCCCACCACCATTTCCCCAGTGCACCATCACCTCAGTTCTTTGTGCTCTTTTTGCCCTCAACTCATAAAAGTGTTTCTGATTTGGCCTTTTTGTTTTTGTTGTGTTTTTTTGTTATTATTGTTTTCCTTCATGAACTTTTTTTTTAAAGATTTTATTTATGCATATAAGCATTGGGTGCAGACCAGAGGTGGGGGAGGGGGGTGAGGGGATTCACCAGAGACAGTCTGGGGAGTAGAACAGGCAGACTAACTGAAATACACTGCCAAGGGGAGCAGCAGGTGAGGCAGGAGAGGTCTGCTGCACCATGTGGGTCACCTCCCTGGCAGGAGGCAGGGATCAAACTTGTGCAGCAGTGGCTGCGGTTTGCTTCATAGTGTGTTGCTCAACCCATTGCGCCACCAGGGAGGGCCCTCCTTCATGAACTTTTGACCAGCCTTCCAGACTCAGTGGCAGTTGATGAACTCTACAGTGAAGCACATTCACCAATCCCTAAACAACAGCTAGTAACTATTCTGTGTTACTTTAAGCATTTACTTAAAGGCACTCCAAACTGTTGTGAACCTTGCACTTGAATATCCAGCAAGACATCCTTTATTTCTTTGCAACAAATTCAGCACAGTTCTTATAAGTCATATTTGTTATAGGTTGAAACTGTTATCACAAAGACGATTTATGGAAAGAGTGAACTGCTATGATATAAACAAACACAGGTTTTGAAATCAAACTAATGTAGAAGAGCACTGAGATTTCAAACATGCACATACAAGAATAATATCATTTAAATGAGAAATACAAATGATGCATTTAGTAGAGGTAAATTTTATATGTGTCTATTCCTATTTTCCCATTTCAGGTGGAGTGTTTTTCTATTACACCTGTTTAGCTGGGACAGAATCTCTGCAAATTCCCTGGAAACTGCTATTCACTGATGTGGTTTCTGGAGCAAAATTTTTCAGGCACACATCTGATTCTCACTTGATTTTGGTAAGTTATTAACTCCTGTCAGTTTCTTCATCTATATAACAGGGGTCAAAATTATTATGACTGCATATGGCAAAGCCAGAGAAAAGAACAATTTGAAATGTGAAGAATCCGTGGTTTTAAAATACTGAGAAATGTTAAGTTGGATCTTAGACTATAAAGGGTGAGTGGCATTTTGGAATGAAACACCATGTAGAGCTGATGTTTATGATTGTCAGGAGCCTTGCAATATATTTTTAAAAGCAGTATATATTTGTGGGAGCCAAGGAAGACCACTGTTTAAAGATCAAATCAGAAAAATTGGAAATATTTTTGTAATTAAGTTTGTAGAGGATGAATTTGAAAGGATAAAGAGTCTAAATGGGTAAACAGTGGCAAGAGCAGATACTGGTGGGAAGGAGATATGAGGTATAGTAAAAATCACTATTTAATAATATTAAATGGCCGAATAACATGGAAGTCTTTTTGTTTTATATAAGTTATCAATATATTCAATTAATTAAAGAGCTCATTATTGATCCTCACAAATATAATAAAACATTACATCTCTATTTAAAGTCATTCAACATTACTTCATTTTCTGCAGCAAACACAACAAAGCACTATTAAATGGTTGGTACAGCTCCTCCTAATATGTTCCATTTTAGCTTCTTGTATGCAATAACTTTTTTTTCCTTCCACAAACTTCTTATTTAAATACCTGTTTCACGTACAATCCTTAACTCATCTTAGGTTTCCAATTCTCCATTGCTTATGTTAACATCCGATTTAAAGTTAATCTTTTCTCCCTTTTCATTTTGATGGAATATATTCCAGCCTTACCCCATCTTTTCCTTGTTTCCTCTTTCCAATTTCTTTCTTTAAAAAAAAAAGTGTATTTATTTCTTCATAGCTACTTCCCCCGTTCCAAAAATTACATCTAATATAACATCTATCAAAGAGTGGCAAGCAATCATTTGTCACTTTTGTTTTACTGATATATTAAGACCATCTCAAGTTCAGTACTTTAAAGTTGCATCAGTCTACATTTAAAAAGGTTATTAAAATAATTTACTCTTCAACCTTGTTATTTTATTTGCAAAAGATGAAAACAAAGGCAATGTCAGCACTGGCTCTTAACACGTTTTCAGTGTCTGCTTTTCTATTTCCACAGCCTTATTTAATTCCTTGGAATTTGTTTTTTAATTAAAATGAAACAATTCAACGAAGATTAATACATATGTATGATTTGCCCCAGGAGGTCCAAATTAATAGTGGGTAATCATATAATCAAGCACTTTGAAATATATGAATTAGGTGTAGTGTACCGTATAAAGACACCTACAGAGGTTCAAGCAGTATTGCCCTAAATCATTGCCTTTAAAGCGTTGTCTTCTCAGCCAGTTGGTGTCCTCACCTCTAGGCCCTAAAGAGCACACTATTCATTGACAACTCCCATTATTTTTCCAGACTTGCAAGCCCTAACCCACTGCAACATTTGCTTAGTAGCAGGTTGATTTAGTCTGCAGAAATCCCATCCTGAAAAACACCTTAATATTAAGCTATTATGACTATAATTAAATTGTATAAAGTTAATTCTCAAATGAGATTTTTTAAAAAAATATATACTACATTGTAAAAGAGCAATAGAGATAAAAGAAAAACTGGAAAATACTTAAACAGGTTAAGTTTGAGATAATGTCTACTATAACTAGATTCAGAGTCTGGAAGCTAATAAATTTCTGGGGTTGTATCTTTTGGTTGTCGATGAAAATGTAAGATAGTGGACAAAGTTGCCCCTTCAATAAAGATCATTGATGACAGAAGCACAGACGCTTTCTGGAAGTATCACAAGGGGTCTTAGTAGACATTCCAGCAGGAGCTCAAGATCACAGTCCTTAATATCCAGCGATCTGTTTCTGTTCCAAAGCAGATGAACAATTTACTTACTATAAGTACTCACTACAAGATGTTATGTATAAAAAGCAATGCCTTGGAGGTGCACTTGTTGACACATTAGTTACTCAGGACTTAGTTCAAATTCTGTCTATTATTTGTTTCTGTTAGTACTTAAATTATCTTAAATCCTCTATTCAGATTTTTTTCACTTATATCTGTGCATTTTCTAATAGAAAGCCTAAAATTTTCATCTATTCTTTCCCAGTCAATGAACACTGAGTTTAATATCAGATAAATGTCACTTTCAAAATAAAGCCTGATGGCATCAACATCAAATTAGCACTACAATGAGTTAAAATCAAGTACATGTATAAGATAATCCAATTATTTTACCTGATTAAAAGTTAAAGATTATAAATTAAAACTGTCTCATACATATTCTTTAAATTTCTGTTTAGATGGGACAGTAGAAATCCAGGTAGTATTACCCAATAATTCATAATTGCAGAAATTCTTTGTTACACATTAAGGGTAGGTACAAATGCTGTGACAATTATCAAACTCATTACCAACTCATTTGGAGTAAATTAATCAACCATACTACTTATTGATTCATTTGTTGCTTCAGCAAATGTTTATTGAATGCCTAGTCAGAAACTGGTGTAGTAAAATGGTAGACAAGACACTTTCATGTTCATTTCTTAATGATGATCATCTCAAGTACAACCTGGCACTTGTAATGCCACTGGAAAGATCCAAAATATTCTTTAGAAATGTCATTAAGTTCTGTATTATGAAATATATCTGACATTTTTAATTGGATTTTTAATCTTTGAGGGTAAGTAATTTATTACCATAAATTTTAATACTGGATACACTTCACTCATTTTTCCTCATTTACCTGGGGTATCTTCTCCATCTGAAAATGTCATCTCATATCTGGAAAGCCTTACTAAATTATATTTTAATTGATTATTTTTTAAGGGACAGACTAATTTTGTATAGAACAGACCTTGTTTGCCTGTATAATTATCCCATTAGTCATTAAATACTTTTAGGGGTGTGTGTGTGTGTGTTAGGTGTGTAGAGGAGGGAAGTATCTGCCAACATAAAAATCAGTTTTTCTTATGTCCATTTTTGTTGTATAAACCCATTAAGAGTATTTAGCTTGTCATTCCCCCCCCATCTCTACTAATACTTGAATTGTGTAGCTTAGCGGCTGTTCAAAATGCACTCTTTAAATCTCCTACCTGAAAGAACAAATATATTCTACAAATTAAATATGGTCTGCTTTGTTTTTCAATAAAGTTTATTTCTGCCCACAACTGTTGCAAACATAGGATATGTCCTCCTCACTTTTCAGAATGGTAATTTTCCAATTCTTTCTGAGATCCTAATGCAGAAATTCTCTGCCCCCACCTTCATTTAGTCTGCTTTATCGCCTCTCTTTTTGGCAGTTGTACCACTTAGTTTGTATTTTGTGGTTTTGGTTTCATTTTGTTGAAGTTGTTGCTTACAGTTTATTTTTCTCTATTAAATAAGTTCTCTCTGTTCCTAATTGCATAGGCTATGTAACAAAATTTGCTGTCAAACCATGATGTAAAATTAGGGTTTTTACCTAGTTGCCATTTCTTACAGTTCCCTCAGTTGAAATGATACTAATATTAACATTCTATATACATAACTATAACCAGAGATCCCTCTTATTTCTTTTGCAACAGGTAACATAATACAAAATTTTTGAAAGCTTTATCAAGATTTCATAATGCTTATTTTTCCTTATATTATGTTTCATTGCCCTTCTAGATCATGACACTTTTTTCTTAAAACATTTTACACATTTATTTGACAACCAAAAGTCAGGCACATATTTGATATGTAACACATGTAAATTATAGCCATATAAATGAATTAACAAGTTCAAGATTATTTTAGTAAAATAATTGAGTTGGAGGGCATTTATATATTCATAGCTGGTATTCTATAAAACTAAAAAGATGTATGATATACCACAGAATGTGTCTAAGTTTAATCGTTATTTGCAGGGATGTTTAAGGTTAAGCACTATATTTTCATATTGTTTAATCTCATGTGCCTAAAAATTATTTTCCAGGTGACATTTATCTATTCATCACATACCCTGTTATTGAATAGGACAGGGTGGGGGTCAAAAGTTAGATAATACTTTTAAAGTAACAGTTTTACAAAACAATACAATATATGTGCTCAAACGTCATTTACTTTTCAAGATACAATTTGCATTTCAGTGTATATCTTGAAAATATTAACAGATATCAATCAAAACAGTCTTTATTTTCAATATATTTTGATTAAATCTTGCTTATATTTAAATATGGGATTTTTGTATTTAAATGTTTTTAACTATATTTTAATATTTCCTGATGTGCTGCTCCAAATTTATATCTCTCCTTAGATCTTCCCCCTGAACATTACTCTTATTTAAACAATCACTGTCTCTTATGCATCTAAAATACACCATTTTCAAATCTGAGCTCTGATCTTGGTCCCATGCCTCATCTTCCAACATCTCTCCATATAAATTCATGATTGCTCCATCTCTGATTGTTTGGGTCAAATTTTGGAGGCATCTAGAGCTTTTCCTTTTGTATATAGCCAGTCCTTCAATAGATTTTTCTGGTTTAACATTTAAAATAAAACTAGACTTACTCTTTATTGACTGTACTGCCACCATTTTAAATCACATCATCTCTCACCTGGGATACTACAAATGCCTCTTAAAGCCTCATGTAACTTTTGGTCCTCTCTTGGTCGATTTTCAATTCAGTTACTGGAGATATCAAGTTTTACCACTCTGCTCAAAAGCCTCCAATGTCTCTAGTATTACCAAAAATATATGAAGTTTTAAAGTCACCTACAAAAGCCCACTGATCTGCAATCCCAGCTACCTCGCCAAGATGATCTTCTACCACCCTCCTGTTCCTATTTATATCACACTGGTTACTTTTCTGTATTTCATTGCTGGTTTGGTGTTTGCCCTGGGAGCTGCTTGTTGTTGAAATTCTTTTTTTCCCAGGTATTGCATGCCACATGTTCTTGTATTCCTATGCCTTTACTCAAATATCAACTTCTCAGTAAATTGCCCTCCTCCAAGACCACCTTCAACACATTATTTTTTAAATTTCCCTTCATAGGAGACAGAACATTTAATATACCATTTTTTCTTATTTTTCAAACATCCTTGTTTTATTACCACATAGGATTTCTACCCTCAGGTGTAATCCAGTAGTTTTCCCGCCACCAAAGTGCCCACAATCATCCTTCACACTCCACCATGATCTCGTCCCCTCTTTCTTTAATATTCCCTTCCCTCAGCCCCACCCCCAATGTGTCAGATCTACCATCTACTTTTAAGGTTAGACTCAAATTTTTACTTTATCTGATCATTTGTTTGATTTCTCTAGATTCCACATGTAAGTTAAACCATCTGGTGGTTTCTTTATCCTTCTGGCTCACTTCACTTAGAATAAGCCTGTTCATTTCCATCTGTGTTCAGCAAATGACTTGACTTTGGTCACTGAGTAATATTCCATTGTGTATATGTACCCCATTTTGATCCACTCATCTGTTCTGGGCCATTTGAGCTGTTTCCATATCTCAGCTATTGTAAATAGTGCTGCTGTAAACATAGGAGTTCAGGTTTCTTTTGTAATTAGTTGGGGTTTTTTTTGTTTGTTTGTTTTTGCACTTTATAAATACATAAAGAATGGAATTGCTGAATCCATCGTATGCTATATCCATGTTTAGTTTCTGAGGAAATCCACACTTACATTAGGGTCTGAACCAGTCTACATTCCCAACAACAGGATAATAAGGCCCTTATTTCTCCACACCCTGGCCAGCACTTCTTATTTGTGGTTTTTTGATATCGTATATTAAAATTCTTTTTTCTCTCTAGATGTAAGACCCATGAAGGAAGGGAGTTCTTTTTATTACTGCTTCTATAGAATAAATGATACATGTTTATACAATAAATATTTAATAAGTTAATACAATTATTGATGATGCATTAGCTCTATAAAAATGTGGTATGTCAAATGCATCTATAATTATGCAGTGAGACTGATTTATTCAATAATTAATTTTTCAAGTAGGTCATCAGGGTATTTTTCATAATATTTAAATATTTGAAACAATTTTCAAGTGATTTTCCCCATTTATGGTAAATACAGTAAAAATATTAGCATCATACTATGTAAGTAGCAAGTGGATATGGGAAAAGTTTTTCTCACGTGTATGTATTGATTTAATTGAACTATTTTCATTTCTCACTTTCATAAATACTTTGTGATGTTAGCCTTAATTGTACTTCATCATAAACATGAATATGCAATCATACATTTTTATTTCTTAATATGTGTTTATAATAGAGGAAAGAGACTGAGGGAAAAGTCAGTTATGCATAGTGAATTTTCAAAATAACTATGGATTATTTAGCTTGTTAGATATATAAAAATAGACAACAAATAAAATCTGTCTTGGTCCTTATTAAATGTGTTGAATATATACTAGGAAATATGATGTTTCTTCTCATACTTAGTATATAAATAAATTTGGCAGACCAAACTACAAATTGATTTTAAATATAAATTATTTCATTTAGCAATTTTCACTCAGATGGAATGAAATGTTGGCAGGTAATATGAATATGTCAGAATTTAGCAGTTACAGCCTTTGCTTTCCTACATCCTTAAGTATGTCATACAGCTTTATATATATATATATATATATATATATATATATGCTTAGGGGAGTTTTGTGGGAAATAACTCAATTTCTGTACTGTTAACATCAGGTCACAGACTTGTTTGGCTTTCTAGTATCACACTGAAAGTGTTCTCTCAATTTTTAATCACATAAATACGTGGTGAGGAAAAATAATTTAGGCCAAAATTAGAACTGTAATAAAGATCCTACAAAATCATTCAAAGAATTACTTTTTGAAATATGCAATGGTACATCTCATCCAAATATTTTTAAAGAGAGCTGTTGAAAAATCTCTATTTTACTGAAAACATTTCATTATTGTATATGTATTCTGACAAATACATCATACGGTCTTCAAGTACTGCATGACCTTTTAGTTTCTCCAGTGAATACAGTGGTGAAAGAATCATTCATGCCCTTGGCAATATCAAGATTTTCTGCATTATAACATGTCCCTTTGCCCTTTAATGGTGTCACTTATTTTTGCTTGGTTCTTATACATATAAAATATATATAAGATGTGATTCATTTTCAAATCTTCCTTTTTACCATTTTAATATATCTGATGTCTTTATGTTTATGTTGAAGTTTTTGTTTTTAGAAATTTTAATTACAAATAACTACTTCACTATTATATAACAGGCTTCAAAGAATTTTTTTCCCCACAAGAATAGCATAAAGCTGTAAGTCTGTACAAAAGAAGTACTATTTTAAGAAATAACATAGAGAAAGTAATTCCCCAAATGGAGTTCAAGTTAGTTTAGAGACATCCTCCTCCTCATTAACTTTCATTACACTCTGGGAGCCCTATGATCTCATATAATTCCAATTTACTGAGAGGATGCTCTAAAGGTGACAGGCCAGAAAACCTTCAGGAAGTCATGAAGAACACGATTGAGTAATCTCACCTCCATGTAGTAAATGATAAGGTTACAAGGGAATCCAAATATGAAGGAAAATGATTTCATTAACAGTTGAAGAATGGGTCAACACAAAGGTCTAAAATCCAATTTCTTCTAATTTTATAACACAAACCGCTCTAAAATCTCTTTGGAATATTGAGACTGAAAAATGTGGTCAACCACAACCACATCTGAGTTTCTACAAACAAAGTAAAGGAAGAGTTGAATACAAGGAAAGGTCTTATTTTATGATCTGGAAAATTTTATTTTCCTTAAGTATTTTATACATTTGGTGTATTTAAACTCAGCTATTGCCTCTTTTTACATAAGCTAAACCATGAAAATTGTGTTTGTAAATGAGATATATGAACAGGTATAAAAGAGGTAAACATAAAAGCAAAGTCCACTAATAGGTTATATGGCATAGTAACTATTCTTTAAAGTATTTATCATATATAATGGAGTTCAAGAATACATGTACATGTAAAACAATTTTGTTTATCACATGTAATAAAGTGACTACAAGTTCAATACAAAAAACACCCCACTAAAGATAATATTGGAGAAATAAAAGGAAGCTAAATAACAATCTAAGTTCATTTAATCAAGCAAAATTTGAGTTGTGAATTTCAATGGTAATACTGTTTCTTTCCTAAAAATGCTGACTGCTTCAGAATCTTATGCACTTATAGTTCATATACTTTTTTAAAAAAAATTATTTATGCATACAAGAACTAGTCCAGAAGTGTGAGGTGGTGTGAGAGGCTTCCACAGAGACAGAGTGGGGGTAGAACAGACAATTTGTCTTAAATTCACTGTTGAGGGGAGTAGCAAGTGAGACAGGAGAGGTCTGCTGTGTCATATGGGTTAGTCCCTGGCCGGGGATCGAACTCATGCTTCAGTGGCTGTGGATAGCTTCATAGTGCTGAGACAACCCCTTGTGCCACCAAGGGAGACCCAATAGCTCATATACTTTTAAAATGGCATTAATTACTTTCAGGTACTGATTTTCTTTTGTTGGTTGGGACCTCATTTTATAGTGTCATCTTTTATTTTTATTTATATTTTCATTGATATTAAATTTATTTTCTCACCCCATTGTTAATTTTTATGCAGTATTTGACTTCTCCCTTTGGGTGTAGTCCCATAGTCTCTCACTGTCATAGCATCTATGATCCATCACCATAATCCCTTGTGCTCGTCCCTCCTCCCCTGCTTTGACCCATGTTCTTCCCTGATATATACCTCCCATATGGTCGGCTTGCAAGTTTATTAGCCTCATCTTTTAATGTTTTGTAAATACTTAACATGTTTCATGTCCCGTAGTAAGCACTGAAAGAGGAAAATAACTCCTAAGACAAGGGACCTGCCTGCTATAAAGAAACTTACCTTCTTTTAGGGGAGATAATAGCTTTACATAAATTACAACAGTGCATGGAAGGAAGAACTGTACAGAAGTCAGAGATAAATTCACTTAGACTTTTGTGAAGGAATATATTATTCCTCTTAAAATTATGGGTCATGGCTCTCCTTCTGCATGATAAAAAGCCCACATTAAAAAAATACATAAAATGCCATTAAAATCAAAATTTGTGTTTAATATATCTTGATGATTTTGTGTGCTTTGTGTATTCTGTACTATAGTCCCAAAAGATGGAGTAGCGTTTTGCTCAAGTTGAATGACTAAAATGAAAATGCCAGCAATAATAAAGTTACTGTAAGATACTAACTACTTCAAGATGAGGTATTCCTATAAAGATAGCTTATATAATTCATTAGTTAGGAGCTGGTTTTACAAACTAATTTCATTGAATAAAGGCCATAGTTGATTTTAATGTACAGGAGGCTATGGATCATATGCTTAGACTATTTTTGTTTTTTATCCTGGATTTAATCTCAAATTTAAAGGAACTTGTAATTTAATTTTTTAAACTTAATTTCTTTAAATTGGTATTAACATAGCAACATTATATTATTTTCAGACATAAAAGAAAATGATTCAAAATTTCTGTATTGTGGAATGTTTACCACAGTATGTCTACTTAACACCTCTCACAATATGTAGTTAATAATTTTTTCTAGTGATGAGAACATTAAATATCTACTACCAACTTTCAAATATATTACATTGTATTATTAACTTGACTCATCATATTATACATTATATCTCCAGAACATATTTATTCTATAATTGGAAGTTCATCATTTTGACATCTTTGCTAATCACCCACATCCAGAACCTCCACCTCTGGCAACTACCGATCTGCCCTCTGAATTTATTGCTTTGGCTTCATTGTTTTGTTTTATTTTGTTTGTATTCCATATATAAGTGAGACCATAGAATGTTTGGTGTTTCGTCTAATTTAATTCACTTAGCATAATGATTTCAAAGTCAATCCATCTTGCTGCAATATGCAGAATTTTCTTCTTTTCATAGCTAAATAATACCCTATGCATTTTTAAAATTTCTTTCAATAACATTTTATATAAATTTTATATAATTTTTGAGTGCATGTTTTCATTTCCTTCAGATAAATACTCATAAGTAGAATTGTGGAGCAAAATGGTAGTTCTATTTTAATATTTGATGAGTCCCCATGCTGTATACCATACCTCCTATAGCAAGTTATATTCCCATCACCAGTGCAGTTTCCCTTTCTCACCAACACTTTTTTTAAAAAATATTTATTTATGCACACAAGCACTGGGGTACAGGCCAGAGGTTGGGGGGGAGGGGTGAGAGGATTCACCACAGAGAGCAGGGAGCAGAACAGGCAGATCAACGGAAGTACACTGCTGAGGGGAGCAGCGGGCAAAACAGAAGTCTGCTGCACCATGTGGGTCCCCCGCCTGGCCAGCAGCAGGGATCGAACTTGTGTTTCAGTGGCTGCGGTTTGTTTCATAGTGCATTGCTTAACCCACTGCGCCACCAGGGAGGCCCATCACCAACACTTTTCATAACTGAAACTTTATTCTCATTGAAGAGCAACTCATTTCCCTTTGTATCTACTTGGCTTTATTATGTTACATATGCAGATAGATAGATATAGGTAAAATAGACAATACAGATGTGTGTATATTCTAGTTTTCTTTCTATTTGAATATTTTTCATTTTTAAGTTAATAGGTTCAATGATTTTTCATATTCCCATTTATTTCTGTGAAAAAATTATTTTGAATTTACTTTCAGAAAATTCCTTTTGAATTGAGTAATTTCTAGAAAACCTTAATGTTAGTTTGACATATATTTTAGAATTTTGTTTCTAAGTTTACTTTAATTGGAATCTGTCCACTGTCTCTTCATATGTGCTCTTTCCATTTTTATTCCTAAATAATTGTTTTGTAGCTAGTTCAATAGGCTGGTCCCATTCTGCAATAAAACTATACCTTAATTTCTGAGTGGTTGTCAAATATGGGAATATGGCAGATACAAAAGCACATTTGACTCCTATTTAGTAGCAACTTTATGCATCCCACCTACCTGCTATACTGAGTTTTCATTTCATTGGGTTATTCACCTTTTTCATTACTCACCATGATTCCATGATCACTTGATTTTTTTTTAAGATTTTATGTATGCATACAAGAGCTGGGGTACAGGCCAGAGGTTGGGGGAGAAAGTGTTGTGAGAGTGAGAGGATTCCCCAGAGAGTGTAGAGAGCAGAACAGGCAGTTCTGAAATCCACTGCTCAGGGGAGTAGTGGGTGGGGCAGGAGAGATCTGCTGCATCATGTGGGTTCCCTCCCTGGCCGGTAGCAGGAATCAAACTTGTGCTCCAGTGGCTGAGAAAGCTCCACAGTGCAACACTCAACCCCTTGTGCCACCAGGGAGGCCCATGATTTAGCATTATTTCCAATTATTTTAATCCTTAATTTACATGGACAAATCTATTTAAAATATTATCAATTGAGGAAATTTTAAGAGCTATTTAGTTTATGTATGTAAATTTGTTTCATTTCAAATTTTTGCATGTCCTTTAATCATTTGAACTTAAGGAAGTCTGTATGCATATTTTATTCAGATAATAAATATAAAACTTTTAATATGAGTTGAAAAGACAAATTTTTGTTCTAGTGAGACCAAGATTCTAATTGAGTCTCACAATTACTATTAGAGGTTGGCAATTAAACTTTCCTAAGCTGTAATTTCTACATCTGATTTTCTAACCATATAATTCTATAAGGGCCTTTTGTTGTTTTGAGTGTCAAATATGGTAAACATTGACTACTAAAGATACTATTAGACCATCCTTCTGGAATTACCTAGCTGCCTGTCTAGTTTACTACCATAAGGCTACAATGTAGATATGAAGAGTTTAGATTCTGCAGTGAGATTTTCTGATTTCAAATATCAGATCAGACAGTATGTAGCCATTAGTAGATGCTTTTTTGCATAAATGAACAAAAGCTAACATTTATTTTTATTAGTTTTGTTTCATGTTTAATATTTTTAACATATTTATTTTAGGTATAAAAACTATCTTCTTTCAATTTCAAAAATAGAAGTTAACTAAAATACGTCTCAGGAAAAATCCCAGAACTTATGATTCCAGATAGAAAAGTTCTCACACCAAACCGGCTCCCTTTGCCCAGTCTCATTTCTGTCCTCTGTTCACGTACATCTTCGTAACTGCATCATTTATTTTCATTTTGCTCTAGGAAACTCAGCTCTAGTATGCAATATTTTATAAATAATGTGTTTCATGATGTGACTGTATTTGCTATTGTTTCCATTGTCTACACATTTTATAAGAAGTAAATTCAAAATGTCTTATATGTCCCATAGTTCACTAATTCATTGACTCAATACCATTATCATGGGTCCCAGTTCTTACTGTGTGTCTGTTCCCTAACCCCAGACAATCTCTTTTCATGTATTTTGGATATAACTCATTTATCCATCCCAGTCCAGTCTTGTTTATATATTGATGTTATAAAATGGTATGATCTTTTTTTAGCCTTCTTGGCATGGCACATCTGGGTTGGAAAAGGGATTGGAACAATGGCTTGTTCTCCAGTTCTTTCCATACTCAGCCCTCCTCCACACCCCAGAGCTATTTTTGCTCTCATCCGGACTAATAAGATGGGAAGTTAAAGGATAAATGACACAAGGTGATGTTTAGTCATGGCTGCTTAGAATAACCTGAATTTGGTGGGTTTTTAAAGCTGTAGTTTCTGGGACCTTCCTGGTAGCAGAAGGGGTTAAATCTCAGTAGTACAAAGCTAGCCACAGCCACTAAAGCACAAGTTCCAACCCTAGTCAGGGAGGTGACCCATATGGCATAAACCTCTCCTGTTTCGTCCGCTGCTCCCCTCAGCAGTGTATTTCAGATGTTCCTGTTCTCCTCATTCTGTCCCTGGTGAATCCTCTCACCCCCTTGCACCTCTGGCCTGCACCCCAGTTCTTGTATACAAGGTAAATAAATCTTTAAAAACTGAAGTTTCTGAGCCTGAAGAGGGTTGTGCCAATTCCCTCAGCAGTGTGTTGTAGCTTTTCAGCAGTTCTTTCAGGACTCCCTCTCCACCAACCTCCTTACAGGAATTGCCTATATTATTCTAAGATATGATTTTGTACTCCTTTGTCAGTCAATGAGCATTTGGTGAAATAAATCCAACCTCTTTTTTGTTAACATTCATTTACCCCATTAGGAAGCTCTATTAAAAATAGTTCACAGTGGGCAGAAAGAGCCATTGGAAACAACCACCAATCCAGAGAACTCGAGAACTTACCTGGGCTTTGTTCCTAATGTAAAATTTTTCTACCCTCAAATTTCTGAGGAAAAGGGTAGGGTGTTGAAATTCAGGCAACTCTCCCCAGTTCAACTGTAGCTTTTTAAGATAATGACTCAGTTATGATACCTTGGTGTAGGTTGCAATAGGCACATTTAAATTTGTCCTAGCCACAATTAGTAGGGTAATAGCCCCCTGTTTTACTATTTTACAAATAACCCTCTCCTTAAATTCTGTTCTCTTTGTATTCTTCAGAAAAGTGGTGGAACTAGTGATAAAACATTTTCTCTGAAAAGTTCCATAGACGTATTGGTCTCATAATCATTTTGTTATCTAATTCTATCTTGTTGACATTTCAATAGAAACTGAGAAAGTATGAAGTCTTAAATATCTGTTACAAAGATATAAAATGCAGGAAACTAGTGTATTTTTGTATGTAATGGAAGTGGTTAGAAGTGCTTTATTTTTAAT
Organism: Galemys pyrenaicus; assembly: GCA_019455555.1. Taxonomy (NCBI): domain Eukaryota; kingdom Metazoa; phylum Chordata; class Mammalia; order Eulipotyphla; family Talpidae; genus Galemys; species Galemys pyrenaicus. The sequence continues at coordinate 263,689 of JAGFMF010011679.1, read as the reverse complement.
GGACAGTATAAATGCAAATTGAAGAAAAAAGATGTCTTAGAGTTTTATATTTTACTTTTATATAGAACAGGGATCATATTCAGATTATACAGAGGCAGGCACATCACATCAGAGTTACACCACAGAGAGAAAATTAAAGTCTAAGCATTCCAAGTAAAAGGCACATTACAGCTTTCAAACACCTAATTTCTCTCAGTGGTGTGGGAGATATAATGACAGGTAGCACTTCTGCAACTTAAGTGGCTCTTATACATCATCTTCTTTAAAATGGCATAAACTTCTTTGCTGTTTTTAATTTTCAGTCTTCGTGGAAGTGTAAGAGCAGAGCAATTATGTACATAAGATCATCATACTTTTTTTAGTCACTCAAAGCAAGAGTTTGTGACTTTAATAGAACTGGTTGCATTTATTTATTTTTTTTTCATTTTTTGATGATTTTTTTTTCTCTGGACAAAAGTATCTAAAATTCTTCAGTTTTTTTATACTTTTTTAAGACTGTTGGGCTATCTAAGATGAAAAGTTTATATTCTGCTTACCCTTGGAAATGAAATGTGTGAAAGAAAATATTACCTGGTAATAAAAATAACAGATTTTGTTATATATGTTATATAAATTTATATAAGTTTATATAAACATGTTTATGCTTAAATGAAAGAACTTCCACTATTATAAATATAAAAATTATACTTCCCATGGCATCCTCAGCTAATTAGAAAAAAATAGATTGAGGAACTCTGATAAAAAAAGAGCTGATCCTAATGAGTGAGTGACAGTGACAACACATTTGCATAGTAAGTCTTCAATGTGGATTTATCTTCGTTAAAATTAGAGATGTTGACTTTAATGGTAATTGAATTTCTATGACAACTAACCATTTTGATGTAATTTTGTTTTTTTTTTCTTTGACTGGAATATTGATGATATGTTTTGTCCCCTAGATCATCACATAATTTAGTTTTGTTGTTGCAAATTGGCTTTCTAATTTTGAGTACTCAATACAAATACATAAAAATATATTACAATTTCGCTATATTCTAATGTCGATATACAAAAAAACAAAGATTAAATTAAGCCATATTAAGTACCTTTTTTGTAGGTCAAAATACTAAATGTTAACAATGTAATACAGCACAAATAACGTGGAAAAGAATGTAAGATAACCATTAGCTTTAATTCTGACTACAAGAAAATTTTGGGAAATAAAGAATATCAAGTGAAAGGGTGTTTGAAAGAACAATACGGGATAAAGAAGGAAATATATTTTACACTGAGAAGGCAGCATAGGCAGAGGAGTTTTGTAAGTGCTTGGTAAATAAAAAAGGGGCAGGTCAGAAAGTAATTAGGGACCACATCGGAATAGAATCCTGAATAAGGAGTACAGGGAATAATGCAGCGTTTCTAAAGGAGAATTGTAGTAATTAGGACACCTGACAAGTGTTTTGGTTTCTTCTCCAGATTCTTGAAGTTTTGAAATAATGAATGACCATGTATGAGCAGTTTCAGCCAGTGACTGCTAAGTAAAAAGGATATGTTATGCTCTCTGATAGAAATTTTAAAATCTGAATGCAATTTTTAATGAACACAACCCTCTATCATGGTGAATATGGAAAGTTTATGTTAAGATGCAGCTTTATTCAGCCAACAAATGCATTTGGCCTATAATCCAATGAATTATATAGTTACTGTTTGCTACATGACCTATTTCCTGATAGATAAAGGGAGCTGATTTCAGAAATATTTTTAATAAAGATTTAATTGACTAGTCAGAGAAGTAATTATCAAAATTTTCCATTTAAAATTTTTTTCAACTACAAAAGGGGGAAACACCAAATGCCTAATAATAGAATATTTATTAAATACACATAATATCTATATACTCTCTGTGTTTGTGTGTGTGCATCTGTGCCATTTCCTATTTGGCTACTAAAATTATGTCACTTTAATTGTATGGCTATAGATATATATTAACCACACATAAAATGTACATATAAGATATGTCTACTCTCAGAGGTTATGAGGTTAGGTAGCTAAGGTTGTTTGCTGACTTTTCTTGCCTCTGTGTATGTTTTAATGACCTGTTAATAAATTGCTATAACACTAAAAAATAAAAATTTTTAATAGGCAGAAAGATTGACAAATTCATCTGCTATAAATAAGGAAGAATAGACTGATCTTATATAAGTTTTAGTAAAAAACCAGTTAGTGATTTCAGCAAATAATCAAAAACTATGTCAAGTTCTATGCTTGGCACTGAGAATAAATTAGAGATTCAGACAGAAAATGTTTCCTGAATTTTTGTAGCTCAAAAACTCATGATAGCCATTTTCATTTTCCCCACATTAATAAATACATGATAATTCTGTGTGTGGGGGTGGATAACACTGGGTAAAAATGAAAGACCTGATTTGTACTGGCTTCAGGGAATCTCAACTTCAAGAAAACCTAAAACCTAATAGAGCATAATCAGGTTAAGATTAGATAGAAAATCTTTCTAGCTCTAGAACAAACTTTGCATGTCCTTGAGGTAGGAAAACATTAAGTATATATCAAGAAATATGAATAGGGAAATAAAGGCATGTAGAGAGATTTCAGAGAACAAAAGAGTTATGTCTTGAACATCTTATTTTTGTAATGAATACATAAATCTGAAATTTGGAAGAGAATGTAGGTTGATGTATATAAACCAGAGCATTGATAAAATGAAAAGATTGTCATTTAAACAGAATGAGAGGAAAATTGTTATCTGAGGAACTCCACATATAAAGATTCCAGAAATAATCAAAGAAAATGAAGCCATTTTTATATTCCACAAGTTAGTGATATCAAACAGGTTTTACCTTGTAATTCATTGAACAGAGAGTACAATAGTAGTTGGCAGTGGTTGCAGGGAAGGAAAATTAGGGAAATGTATAAATGCATGTGGCTTTGGGAACAAGTTTCCCCAAACTGAAAAGGATGAAACAAATTTACCTATTAATTTCACTAAGTGTTTAGGTAGGCCAACTTCTATGAGGGGTACTTGACACCAGAGATAATAGGTCTTTGTTTTGAGGCAGGATTCACACCATCCCTCTGACAGAGGTCTTCTTATACCATATTGATTAATGTATGCTCTTTCTTCTGTGAGTCTGTTGACATCAGGTGTAGGATTCAGGGTATGTGTCAGATGTATCTTTGTTTCACTAAGATTAGTGGAATTGTGTTTATATCATGAATTCAGGTTAATACAAGTATAAGAAGCAATCTGGGATATTGGCTATCTTCCCAAGGCAGAGCAATTATAGGTCATGGGTTAAGATGGCATTCATTGATACAGGATGTTATTTCCCTACAAAAAAGATACAAATTGCAAATTCCAACTAGATGATGAGTAAGTTTTCTAGAAACCTAATGCACAGTATTGTGATTATAGTCAACAATATCATACTTGAAAACTGCTGAGACTAGATTTTAAATATTCTCATTATAAAATGAAATGAAAATTATGTGATTTGATGGTAATTACACTTCAATATATAAATCAAATTAACATGTTGCATACCTTAATCTTACATAATATGTCAATTAGCAAGAACTATGAAGGGTCAGAGATTTTGTCATTAACAGTGGTAGAAGACATAAGATTTGGAATGCTGGGCTAGAGAATATAGACTTTATTACTCATATTTCAGCAAGTACCATGAGTATCAATATATTTGTAGTGCGTCTTATCCCTAAGCTACCCACGTCAGTACCAGTGGGCCCAGATTGATGTTGCATTGTCAAAGGTCAGCAACCTGAAATTAGGAAATCTGAATCTTTTGTAAAAGGTAGTAAGTCTTCCTGTTCATTGATTTCAAGGGAGACATTGCCTTTATTCTGCTGGGAAAAAAAATATTCAACTGAAGGGATACTCGATGTACAAATATGCTGTAAATGTAAAGTAAGGGCAGTTACTACTTCACACAAGATGCACAAACATGTAGAAGCTTGAGAGGGTCTTCAACTTTGAGGAGATTGCAAAGAACAATAGAGAAGCAAGAGAAAAACAAATGCAGAAGCTAGGAAGAGAGTGTGATCATAAAGTAAAACCAGTCAGTGGTGGAAAATACTGTTGAGAAATCAAATCAGATGATTACTGAAGCATATATTGTATTTAGCATCTTGACAGTTGTTCTAAGTGCTTCAGTTAATATTTTTATAGAATACAACAGAACATATCTGACTTGAGCAAGAGAGGACAGAAACATACATCCTCTCATTGGGCTAGTTCTGGTCACAGATGTTCAGATGTAATGATTAGAAGAATCCCCATTAACCCTCAAAAGTGTGCTGGTTTGGACTGTAAATTATATTTGACTGATGATTATATTTGAAGAATCCATCAAAAGGAAATGAAAACAGTGCATCTTACACCCAGAATGCTAAGGGCACAAACTGCTGCAAAGTCTTTCCACTGATGCATCTTACAGATACTTTCTGGAGGAGTGCTGATCAATGACAGTTTTTATAACTGAACTATTTAAGTATTTAAATCCTATTTAAATATTTATGAATAGCTCACGTTGGTTGAGCTGACTCTGCACTTATTTTAATCAGTCCTATCCAGGGGATAGTCGAAGGATTAAAAAAAAAAAGACTGGGGGGATCTCTGAGACAGCAGCTATCTAACTTGATGTCTCCTACATTGATGTTTCCTAAAACTGCAAAGAGAGCAATTTAGGTGGCACCATGGGAGAGAAAGCCAGATTAGATTTGATGGAACTGTGACTTGAAAAAAAATGGGTATTATTTATCAAGGCATTTCCTATTAAACATTTGACTGTGAGGGTGTTGACCAAAGATCAGCGTAACAATTGGAAATCTCAAAGAATGGTGTAGCGGAGAGGTTGGTGATTTATGAGAACCTCTAACAACTCATGTAACTGCTCTGAGACACCACCAGTGTATGATCCATGGCATTCATAGTTGGTGCTTGATAGAAAGAAGACATTTCATCCATTGCACCCAAAAGGGGAAACACAACTACAGATACAGATGAATTTAGAAATCTGATGTCAGGAAAATGAGGAAACTCTCAGCTGATGGTATTTACTTTTTGTGTGATCTGTAAAATAAGAATATATCCTGAGAACAAGGATAGAGAAGTAAAGATTTAGGATTAGGATGGAGGACCTCTGAAGTTGTTTCAGTACCTAGGAAATAAAGACATGATAATAAGACTTCTAGGCAATTCTAGGGCTCCTTTTATAGTGTTCTGATAAACTTAGTGTTAACAACTTGCTAGACATGGGAGTTATAATAATAGTGACCCTATTTAATTAAGTCCAAACCAAATAATGACAAATCAGTTCTATTAATGGTGTTTAAGTTTTTAAATTCCAAAATATATGATGAATTATATTTTCTGACTTTCTTTGAAGTTATTAGTAAAAATTATTGGCTTATACCCTTTTATCTTAAACATATGATAATTTTAAATATGAGCATATATTCCCAGAAGATATAATAGGATTATAAAAGCAATTTTACTCTCTCCATAAATCTCATGTCTCACACATCATTCATGAATGGCAATATTTGGTAGCTTTGACTATCTTACAGTAGGAAGGAACATTCCACCTCGAGACACCAAAGGTACCAAAGGAGAACCTAGGAAAGAAGCAAATGAGAATTCCTGTAAGTCAGGACCAGAGGAATCACTTAAACATTTGCTGAATAGGAATGGATGGTTGGGTAAATCAGACAGACCTAAAGAACAGACTAGATTTGATTTTAAAATATTATTTAGGATTTAGGATACAGAATATTCACATAGCTAGATTGTCAAATGGATGCTTTTGGAAACTTAAGCATGATATTAGGTTGTACAGGAAAACATTTCTCAATATCCTCAGTAGTTATCCTTTTTCTTAAGGTAGTAGTTCTTCACAGACTGGGAAATAAATTTAATTGCTATAGCTCTCTTCATTTTTCTTCTCATGTGGCCAAGATTTAAGTTGTAGGGTTAATCTTTGAATTTCATTAAATCCCCCATCTTTGAATTTCCAAACTGGTCATTTCTTCAGAAACCTATAACTGCTAATGCAATGTAGTATTATTTGCACATGTTGATACTCAGTGAACAATTCTGAAACTTATGTAATGTTAGAATACAATTTTACTTACATTTATTTTTTTTAATCATGTGAGACTCCCCACTCAAGTCTGTAACTGGTTATAGAGTGAACTAAAAAAGTATCAAACATCTTATTAATATTTGGTTATTTTACTTGAGACAATGTTATAGATGAGAAATGTGAACTCATCTATTACCATAATCCATGTTTATATATATCAAAACTGATAATATTTACCTTGCTACAATAGGAAATTATTCGCCCTTCTTTGGACTCTGGTATGGTCACACTTCATATCTTAAGTCAAAACAAATGAGTGTAACAGATACTGAGAAAGGTGTATTTAAAAAGCTACTGTTTCTTTGTGTAAAAGTAATCCAAAACAAACCCTCAAACCTTATCTGCAGAATTGAAGCTACCAGAAGTGGGAGGGTGGGGAGCAAATAGGGAAGGAGGTCCAATGGACTACAGTTGAGGATTATGGATGCATATGTGGTAGGTGTGGTGTGATAAATTTGTATTTTAAGAATTATAAACCTACAGCCTCCTAATTTATGTTGTAAATCAATGTTAACTAAAAATTATACAATATTTAAAAGAGAAAATATGTTCTTAGAAAACCTCAGAATTGAAAGGAAATAAGTTTATTGCAAACAAACTAAAAATAATTAAAATGAGAGTCTGGGATAAAAAAGCTACTGCCTATCTATGGAATTTTCTACTTCAGCTTCTAGTGGCATATAATTATATGTTACCCTATAAATAGTCCTATCTATAGCTAAAGCAATTATTAACACATTTTGTTTCATTGAATAGTCAGTATTGCTATATTTCCTAATGGTGCTATTTTTACTTTCTCTTAGATAGAGGAAGGGGGTTTTGGCTATATCTGTTTATTCTAACATTTACTTTCTGTTATTTATACTCTAAATTTAATTTATACTAGGGATTGTAATAGGCACCTCAAAAGTTAAACCTATGTATTTCTTCTTAAACCATATAAGGACATAAGAATACTTCAATATACTTTATTTCCCTCCCAAATTACTTGCCATTTTTGTGTTTATGAATTACATGTATAGTTAATACCACCAAGCCATTATTGATATTTTTCTTAAGTCACTTGTATGTATAGTCACCTTTATATTTATCTCTCAATTACTTTCTTTATAATTAACTTACCATTTCTCTTAAGCCTGTAGATGCCAATTAGTATTTCTTTTTATGTGTATCTACTTTGTCAAATCTTCTGTTTTATTTTATTAATTTTTAATAATTTTCTATTATACATAATTATAAACCATCACTTTACACTTTAATGTGAAGAATATATTCCTTTGTAGTCTGTACTCTGTTGTTCAGTTTAATAATATGATGTCGTTATTGCTACATATCTAAGTGATAGCTCTTTTTTCTCTGGCTGGTTTTAAGATTATGTTATTGTCTTATTTAACACCATTTTTGCTAACATGTGGTCTTTAGTGCTTTCTTATTTTCTTTTGTCTCTTTTTAATGCATTTTTTATGCATACAAGAACTGATGTACAGGCCAATAGGTGTGGGTTAAAGGAAGTTGAGAAGATTCACCAGAGACAGAGTGGGAAACAGAACAGGCAGATTGACTGAAATACATTGCTGAAGGGAGCAGCAAGTGAGGCAGGAGAGGTCTGCTGCGCCATGTGGGTCACCTCTCTGGTCAGGGATTGAACTCATGCTGCAGGGGCCACAGATGCTTCATTGTGTGGTGCTTAACTTCCCTTGTGCCACCAAGGAAGCCCTCATTTGCCTTAGACCCAAGTTAAACTTGTTCACTCTGTTCTCTTAATTCCTTTGTTCTTTTGTACTTTCCACCATTTTGTCTTTTCATGTTCCATTTGGATATATTCTTTGAATCTTCCTATTCAGTGGAGATCATATGATGTACTTCCAGAAAATCTAAAATAATCTTTGTAGTGATAGAATTTATAAGTAGATAAAATAAGATGCAACTACAAGGTCCATTTGTAAAGATAATTTTTTTATCTAGTAGTAAACTAATATATAATATAATATTTAAAGCATCCATTACAATAGCATCAAAACCTATTAAATACTAGGGACCTAGCCATAAAAAGAAGTGTAAAGTCTGTATGCTACAAACTAGAAAAAATTGCTCAGAGTCAGTTGAGAGGACCAAAATTTAATGAAAAGCTACATTTTGTATACTACAATACATTGTACAATACAACAGATTGTATAATCTGTTCCTGATCTGTGTACTGATTACAAGTATGTGAAAAATTCTCATAGCGCCTAAATTTTTTACTTTCATTTTTTCCTTTATGATATACATTATTGAATAGTTCATTAGGAAGAGTAAGACATTTACCATTGTAGACCTATAAAAAGTCCATTCCTTGAAAAATTTTAAAAAATAAAACTGTATAGAAATAGGTATAAATAGGATTACAATTGTTGATATACATATGTATTTATGCCACACACAAAAATTTCACAGTTTTAAAGGAATGTGTTTGCAAATCCTCAACTGCATGGATTTCCTTTCCTAAAACTGATCTGCTAAATGTCTTTAGTTAAGAAATTGCAAGGGTTCTCCTTTTCCTTTACCATTTTAAAGAAACAAAATACAAAATACTTTTCACCAATTTGAATTTTTAGCACTGCATCTTAGGGTATTAAAGAAAAAGCCAGTTTGACCACTGCTATTCCTTAAGCCCCCTTGGATGAAGGCACCACTCACTAACTTCATGCCTTCTCTGTCTCAGATACCTATCTATGTAAATCATTACATTAAATACAGAATTCCAGGCCCATCATAGTACATTCTGAATTGAAATATTTCATTGAAGAGGGGAGCAAGTTTAATCACAATTTCAGTTTAGCCTTACTTTTTCAAAATATATACTGTATAATAGATACTTTGTATATTTTATATATTGTATATTATATATAATATAGTATAGTATATAGTATATACTTTGTCAAAGAATATATTTTTTTCCAATGGTAGTGTCCTGAGACACCAAAAATGATCACATCCAAAATAAACAGTAATGACTGTGGAACTACTGATACTATCTGACAAATTCCTAGCATGATGCCCTGTTGGCTTTATGCATTGATACATCTATCTCTCCACCTACCTACTTACCTATTTACCTAGCAGTCATCTCTATATGTCCGTGTATGTAGTAAATAAAATATTCAACTTTATAACAAAGAAACATGATGGAAAATACAGACATGCTCTCAACTTTGAGTATCACATTTTTTCATTCTTGGGAATGAGAGTAACCTTGGTAAATATTTTTGTTCATGAGTCAACTGTTATTAAATTGCAGTTTTGCATATTTTCAAAAATACAAAATACAGTGCCAAGATCTTTATAAAATTACACAAATACCTGTTTTTCTGAGGTTTTATGCTTCTCCTATTCTGTCATAAATAGAATTGAGTTACTAATTTTATTAAATAAAATTGCAATTTTAGTACATAGCATGATTTTGAAGTATTCATCTTTCAATTCCTCTTCCTTTTTAAAGTCACCTTGAAATTTACTACACATTTCAAATTTGGCTTAAATATGGTAGGATATTTTTTATTATGTCATATTAAAAGTGTATGAAAATGAGTAACTTTCATGCAATTACATTTACCACTAACATTGCCTAATTTTAATGTCCCTCTAGACTAAGAATTCTCAGTCACCATATTTTTGAAAATATAGGATTTTTAGTTGTGGTAGTGGTGAACTGTCCTGAGTATTGTCATATATTTAGCAATAGCCATGACAACAAGTTAGCACATACTCCTTACCATTGCCCACCCCCCAAACCCTTGCACAGTTGAGGCAATCCAAAAGATCCAAACATTGACAAATATCTCTAAAACTGCAAAATAACACCTTGATGAATATCACTGCTATGTGGCAAAGATTACCAAGTAGACTAGTAGTGTTTCTTAAGTATTAGTAAAGCTTTTCTTATACTTCTTAAAATTTCAGAATGTGAAAGACTCTAAAGTCTGGATATCAAGTCATCTCATAAGACAGTAGTTTCAAAGTTACTAATTTAGCAAAATGGAATAGGAGACCTAAACAATGTGTTAGTCTATTGATCACTAACAGTAATTTATGGTAGGTCATTATTGATTTTGGGCATATAATTACAAATTCAAAGAATAAGCTTAAATAATTTTCCCAGTTCCACCTCTGCATGTTTATATGCAGATTTCCCCAGCATTCATATCTACAAATATAAAACCTAGGATTAAAATTGATTAAATGAGGATAACTGAAAATGAGTGAAATTTATTTTCAATTTAGCAATAAATAATTTAAATATGAGTCACAAGAAAAAAATAAATCCCATATACTTTATAAGAAATATTTCTAATAAAATGATGGCTTAATTATATACATATATACTAGAAATGTTATAACTACTCTAAAAGTGATTATAAAAATAACTTATTTTGAAGCAATTGTTTGAACAAGTGACATTATGACCAAGGAAATAAAAATACATTTAAATTTACATATTTTCTTTCTAGATGTATAACAGGAATAAATAAGACTTTCAAGAGTAAATGTACATCTCTGTAAGATAAAAATTCTGTAGGAAAAGGGGAAGGAAGACCCCCTTGCACCACTCCCTGGTGGCAGAAGAGGTTAAGTCTCAGCACCATGAAGCTATCTATAGCCATTGTAGCACAAGTTCAATCCCCAGCCAGGGAGCTAACCCATACAGCACAGGAGACCTCTTCTGTCTCAACGGCTGCTCCTTCAGCATGTATTCCAGTCAGTCCACCTGTTCTGCTTCCTTATCTTTCCTGGTGAATCCTATCACCTCCCACCCCCACCCCTGACTTAAACTCCAGGTCTTGTACACATAAATAAATAAAATCTTTAAAAAATGTATTTGTGCAAGAGGAAAAAATCTTCTGGCTGTTAAAGAACTAGTTCATGAAAAAACATTGGTTAAGTATTGATGGGAAACTAAACTAAGTATTATAAGGTATGTTGCAGCATATGATTAATTACAAATTCTAGATAAACCATCAGGTTGATTGTAAGAGGTTCTGATAAGGAATTATGAGGAAAATATATCAGAGGAAACCAGATAACAAATCATGAAGCAATATCAGAGTAAGTCTGATAATTATGAAAAATGGGACATCAGATTAAGCTCTTTGTAACTGATACAAATTGAATATCTACTACTCGTTGAAAGTAGGATATTTATAACAGCTTTAGCTTTAACTCCAAATAAATAGAACAGAGTCTACTAAATGCTATAGTCATTTCCTGGCCCTATATCCATTTCCTATAGTCATTTCCTGGCCACCTACTTAAAAAGCAAAATCAAAAACAAAACAGATCTTACCTAAGTCTTTATTTTGAATTTGTCTCTTCCTTTGGGTCTTGATTTAATTCTCAACAATATAAAATTTTAAAGTAATATTATTTTCTTGGTTATCTTCAAAATGGCTATGACACTTTTGTTCGAACTACCTATAACTATAGTGTGCCCAAAATTAAAACATTCACAACTATATTTTAAATTGTAGAAAAATATTAGGTATCAATGTACAAATTTGTGAACATGTAGACTAAGATTTATTTTCAGGGATGCTAAAACCCTGTATTACAACACAACAAGCTTGTAAATCCTGCATAAAAATGAAACTTTTACTTAAACTTTTCCAATAATAATGAAAAAAGCTGATATACTTAAAGGCAATCGTCAGCAGATATTATAATGGGTCCATCACTTTAAGCACTAGAAAAGTATTTTATGAATATAACTTTTATTAATAGCTATTAAATGATAGAATTTTGGATTTCAAGTAGTTAAAAACTTGTTCCAGGAAATATTTTCATATCTATTGAAGTGAGAACCTTATGATGTACAGAAGAAGGAAACACAGGGATTTAAAAGCATTGGAGGAAAATTCAAATATTAATTTATACTACCTTCTACCAGTTCACCATTGTCTATCTCTTATTCTTTATCTCTATCTTTATTTTTAATAAGAATAGGGTTATCTGTTTTGTCCTAGGGTATTTTATAAGATTCATATTAGTTCTTGCCCTCCCATACAAACTTAAATTTTTCTTGAAACTAAGTACTAATATATTGTTTCTGTGAATCTCTTAATAGTTTTTAAAAATAGGGAAAATATGCCATCTTAATATATTTATAGGAAATTTTGTTGTGGCAACTACTTCACATGTAACTTTTTTGCCACATCCAATGAAAATCCCCTGAAACTTAACTGTCAATTACCAATAGCAGCTTTACTATGTTTCTAGGAGATCCGTAGATTTCTAAGTCTAATACTTTTCATTCATCATTCTTATTGAGGCTGTATTATACATGACACACAATGTATCTTGAAAGCTAACAGAGCAGCAAGAATGCTATCGGGTAATGTTCTTAAAAGATGATGAGACTAATATTCTCTCTGACAACTTGCTAATTAAAATGTTGGAGAAAAATGCATAAATATAGACCCATTGGTTATAGCTCTTTATATCTTTATGGAAATTCAAAAATCACTTAGATGAAAATACAAATAAAAAATCATTACCTTTTGGAACCATCCATTGAATTGGTGTTAAAATTTAGAGATGCAATATACAAGACAGAAGAAATGGGAAGATGGTAACTTTTATTTTTATTTTTTATTTAAGTTGATAATTGATCTTTTGTGTTAACCAATCTAACATTGCTTTCAAATAACCAACTAAGTATAAACTATTTTATTTTTTTCTGGGTATGATAGGAACATTTCTATGAATCACAAATTTCAGAAAATGATTTGATCCCTAATGGACAACCATATGATTTAACATGTATATTTCTTGAAAGTTTTAATATATATCTCATCCAATATGGTTATACTAACATCACTGATAATATATTAAACATTCTAATATATTAATGGAAAATTAACTTACAATGCATGCTTTCAAATATAAAATAGACTTGATTCTTTTGCAAATCATAGAAACTTGACATCCATTTTTTTAGCGTTTACAGAATAAGAATATAAATATATTTTGAAGGCAAATGAGGACTATACAAATCCCTCTGAAATATAAATATAATTAATAGACTAGCATAAGGGAAAAATAAAACTAATTCAACGTGTATTCAATCTAATGAACCCTTTCTGAGATGTAAAATCCCTACTCCACTTTCATTTTCTACACCAAATCAGAGATAGATTATATTAATAACTAGGTGGAAAATCATAAGTAACTATTTAAGAAAGAGAATATGTAGACTTATAATGTTCTCACTATGAGAATTTTATATAAATATGATGAAAAAAATCATTGGTGTCTCTAGGATATTTTGTAAGTATTATTGGCATAAACTAAACAGTGATAATAAAATTTGCTTCTGTAGTTTAAAAATTCTATAATTTGTTCTCTGACAATTTTAAGGAATCTTTCATGCCAAAAATAGTAAATTTAGCCATTGAACACCATTTTCATTATTAAATAACTCATTTTCTCAATGATATTATAATAATTTAAAAGCTTCCAACTATTTTCAATAAGAACAAAATATCTCATATATAAAAAATGAGGTATATAAATGTACAATTGGGTAAGATTCCATTTTCTTTCAAAATGACGTTACTAGTGATGAAAGATATCTGTGACAAAATTTTCACTGAAAATTAGAATTTGAAACATCTGCTAAATCTATGAAATAATAAGAGACTAAAAAAAGAGTGCAAATTCAATTTTTTACATTCAATTTAACAATACCGGTAAACACTAGTTTAAATCAAGTCAAAACATAAAAAATTTTATTTTGCCCTGATTGTTACCTAAAATCAAGAAACTGCAGACCTACATGTATTTCTTTAAGCTATCCATGGAGCTTTAAGGCAAATCACTAAAGGTCTTTGTTTTAAAACTTATAAATATAGCAAAAAGATTAAAATATATATCTGGAGAAGATATTTTAATTTTCAATTTAATATGATAATTTATCTTTTGTGTCACCATTTGAATTAATAACTGTTTTTCCCTAATAACTATCTGAGCAGATTTTTCCCTTTCTGAAACCCTTGAAGTTAATCATTATGCCAATGTATTTTTTTAATCACAAACAGCACTAGAGCATTAAAGAAGTCATTACCATTAAAACTAGACAAACTATTTTTTTTGTTCCTCATACACATACAGAATTTGTGTGTCACTATAATTAGTGTATCTAGTGAAACAAAACACTGCAACCCAACTGCCAGTTAAAGATGGTTCAAATATCAAGTCTTTTTTTTTTTTAAGATTTTATTTATGCATATAAGAACTGGGGTATAGTCCTGAGGTGCAGGATGTGAGCGGATTCACCAGAGACAGAGTGGGGAACAGAACAGATTGGTTAACTGAAATACATTGCAGAAGGGAGCAGCGGGCGAGACAGGAGAGGTCTGCTGCATGCACCACCATGTGGGTTAGCTGCCTGGCTGGGATCAGACTTGTGCTGAAGTGACCATGAATAGCTTCATAGTGCTGAGACTTAACTGCTTTTGCCACCAGGGAAGCCCCCAAGTAATGAAGTCTTTAGAAAAATGGAAGTATTTTCCCATTATAAAGGGCATATTTCCACCATTATCTCTTTTTACCACTTTCATGATAATAATTCTCAACCATTATTTTGCAATTCAGCATTTTTCAGTATTATGCTATTTACTATATTAAATTTGAATATTATACTTTTTAATTCTTTATAATTAGTGATATAAATTTATGTTTTTGCAAACATTTTTATGCTTGATGTCTTTCTTGCATTTTTCATACATATGTATGTAATGCAGCCCAATTTTCTGTTTTAAGGATTGTTTTATTTCTTTATACATACAAGAGCTGGAATGTAGGCCAGCAGTGGGAGTGGGGAGAGGACCAGAGACAGAATGGGGTGCAGAACAGGCAGATTGACTGAAATACACTGCTGAGGGGAGCAACTGGTGAGAAAAGCAAGGTCAGCTGCACCATGCTGGTTCCTAATCTGGGATCAAACTCCTGCTGCAGTAGCTGTGGATAGTTTCACAGAGCTGAGACTTAACCCTTTATGTCACCAGGGAGGCCCCCCCATTTTCTTTACTACTTTCTACAAGGAGGTGTTTTTCACAAGCAATGAAAGAAAGTGTTAGGTACTCATAAAACAACTAACTGCATAATTCTAATCCTTTTCGTTCCAAACAAAATTAAGTTTATGCTTTCTTCATTTTTTTGAAAGTAATCACAGCTGCAACCTGTAAATGTAATGTAAGCCAGAATGACTCAGCAAACTTTAAGTTGTGTCGATTATAGGAAGTTTAAGATATATGTATAACATGCATACATAGACCTGTATACACACATACAAAATATATATTCCCATATATGTAATATATAGCCATGCATAATATATACCTGTTTGTCATATGTAATTTGTAACCTGTGTGTGTGTGTGTGTGTGCGTAAAATATAGAGTCATACACATACATCCCACAGTGGACAAAAAACATCAGTGACTTGTAATTTTACCATGTTAACCTGGAAATTTTTTGCTATCTGATACCACATCATAACCTACCATAAAATTACAATTCACAGAAAAAGAAGCTATGCTCAATTTTATTTACAAAATAACACAAAAGCCTACAAAGGAATATACAAATGATTTTAATGATTATTTTTTCTTTATTACAATTTATTTATAAATGTATTTAGACATAATATTGGGAACTAGAAACACTGTTATTGTGAACATATCATAGAATATATAATTTATCTGAAGCCCTTGTATTTCCCCTTGGGCAATTTTATCCCTCTCGTGACTTTAACTATACATTCATCTATAATTGTTTTTTAAATAACTGCAAAGTTGAAATTTCTTGCCTTAAACATTCAAATATTTTTGGAAAAATTAAGGTATGCCAATATTAACATAATTTTAATCAAATATACAAAGAGGAATTTCTCAGAATATGTTGATTAAACTTTAAACAGTGTTGGTTTTAATTTTGATTATTGGAAAGGGATAATTAGTTGTTTTATTGACCAGAACCTCTTTATTTCTACTAATGATATCTTGTCCAGATTAAAAAAACCAGTTCTCCCTCATTATACTTCTTACCCATCAAGATTTTACTAATGAACTCAGTTGACCATTCTTTTAATTAAATTGAATTTTATTTCAGACACACTTACCAGTCTATTCCATGATCTTTCTCCCTTTATATATATGTAATTGGAAAGTTTTCTAAATGATTTCTTTATCACCATTCTTCTCTTTTTCCACTGTATATAAATTTATAAAACTGATAATCACCCTATTAAATTAACTCAGGTTCGTTTGAGGATAATTTAGGAAGATATTTACAGCCTATGCTTTATTGTATAGAAATAATTTGTATGTAAATACTTAAATATTTTATGCCAACTATACAAGGCTTTGGAAATTTTATATATATCTTGCACTTTGTATGTGTAGTAAACATTCATAATATAATAATTTGTGATCATTGCTAGTAACAGGTATTTCAGCAACAGTTTTAACAAAATTTTCTGATTTTGTGAAAACATATGTTTGCATCAAAAAATCAAAGTAATATTAACACACGTCCATGAGTGCACTTACCCATTTTATATAGTGATAATAACCGTGCCAAAATTTTCATATTTCCCTTTTGTTCTTTTAATATCTCTTAATTGCATTTTTCTTTCCTCTGTGTTTATACTCCAATGGATTTTAACAGAATAGGGACTATAAATCCTGGCTTTTTTTTTTCATTTGGTCACATGAGAGAGTATATCACTTTATATTGCATCACCACTGTGTGGATTTTATTAGGACTAATTGGTTTGCATTGGAATCTCTTCACATTGCTTAATGGATTTCTTCTTCCTAAGTCTCAACAATTTTATCTCCTTTTATATGCTGAAGTAATGCCAGCTGGCAGTAGTTAAATGACCTGTGGTATTTCTATTTCTATTATCATATTTATAGGTTTATACATAAATAATTGTTAGGTATGAAACTAAAAGGTAAATTTTGACATGTAAGTTTTGAAATGTTGAATTAGTTCAGCTTAGTTAAATTTTACTGCTATTTTAATAATTTGTAAATGTTAACTGGTGCAATTCTTCATTATTCAGAGCTATACTTATTTTAGAAAACATACATTAGTTATTTGGGATTATATTAAGTGTCTTAATATTCAGAAAAAAAGCTATTTTTTTTCTGTTTCTCCTTTTTTTTCCCATGGAAATAACACATTATGTTATTATAAAGCATTCCGTGAATTAAATTATATACTAGTATTTGTAGTTTGCTCTGCATTAAGTCATTTTTCTCTCTCACTTTCCTAAATAATATCGATTTGCCTAATATACAAGTCTTGATCTTTTTGTTCACCCTAAATAATGGGAAGGCACAAACATGTAAATGCACCAGCTGTTCAGGAACATTAACTTTCATGCCACTGTGTACTGGTCCAGCAAAACTGTGAGGAAAATAGAAATTACCTGATGTATTCCAGAGAATTATTGCTTCATTTGAGGTCTTAAATAAAACTGTTGGAAATGAAATTTTTCTTGTTCAGACTATTTCATTACCTCTGTAATGAAACTAACTTTAATACAAAATTCAAATGGGATTTTCAGTAGTGTCTCTAAAACAAACTTGCATGTTAAAAAGAGCAAACGGGTTACTATTTGGTGTACATCAGATAAAAAAGATTATTTAGCTTTTACTTTGAGATAAGTTCAATATTTTGAATGGAATTATGAGGCTAGATCCAATATTCAGAAGAAAAGATACTGATGATCAAGGGTTAACACTTTTATCAAGTACTAAGTATATATCTCTTCTAGCTCATCAACAGAATATTTTAATAGTTAATCTGAAAGTTCAAACTCTATTATGTTTTCTCTTTTTACTTGGACAATAATATTATGTTAATGTATTCCTCATAGAATAGAAAGTATTCACCATGGTCACTCATCACATATGTTTTAACAAAAATAAAATGTTTGGAATATCTACTACCCTCATGAGCCTAACTAAAATCAGCAAAGTTAGAAAAAGAATAGCTACATATTTGTGAAGAGCTGACCATAGCCCAAATAGTAATGGTGTGTAAAATGCAAACTCTCATATAATTTGATGAGAGAGTAAACCAAGAAAGCCATTTTGTCAAAATCTTGTTTGAAGATTTTTTTTTTTTACTGTGGGCTTATGTGATAGGTCCTCAAATTTGTATGCGAAGAAATTATATCCATTATATCTGTATTTATACCAGAAAATATAAAAGTTGCTCTTCATCAGTGCATGACATTATTAGAATTAAAAATAACAAAATGCCAGAAAATGGGTGACTTACACAGCAAAAATATGTTTACTCACAGTTCTGGAAATTAACAGTTGTTCAAAGGTTGTGAGGTTGTTTTTCCTGAAGCCACTCCCCATGACTCACAGGTTGAGGCCTCTTGTTGTGTCCTCATGGCCTTTCCTTAGGGAGGTACACCCTAGCATTTCATACTCTTCTTATAAAAGCAACAGTCCTCTTAGAGTAAAAGCCAACTCTCATGACTTGTTTTAGCTGTTATCACCTCTTTGAAGGCTCTGTCTTCAAATACAGTCACATGGGGGTAGGTAGCAAGATGCGAATTAAGTGTGTATGTGTGTGTGGGGGGGGAGGGGATTAAGTCAATAAAAGAACCAAAAAAATTTTTGGCTTATTAATACAATAAAATATTCAGTAACAAACTAAATTATATCAGTCAGCTTAATCTAATTTATTCTGTGGTAACAAATGGTCCCAGTTGCTTACAACAAATTTTATTACTCTCATCCTACTGCATGCCTCCATTGCATTCTTCAACCTGGAAATAAATAGACAGTGATGTCCTATTTGGCTCAATATTTCATGAGAAAGGAGAAGTCACAAAGACACCATTGACACTAATCACTACCTCCCCATTTTAATATCTGAAACAAATCTATGGCATGGCCACTGTTGAAAAACAGAACACAGTTCTCCCAATGAAGAAGTAGCAAATGTTCTATATCACAAAAAAAAAGCAATTTAATTTTTAATGTATCAGTAAGGATAATCTCACATGAAAAAATTATAAATATGCTAATGACAGATATAGATGTAGTATAATATAGTACTAGTATAAAGTACAGTCAGATACTTTAAAGGTATTGGTTAATATTAAGGTATACAGGGAAATGATATGTGTAAAGTTGGGGATAATTGTTACTTCTAGAGAGAGCATGGTGATGTGTTTTGGGAAATGGACAGATAAATGCTATATTTCTCTACAAGTCTGAAAAGTTTCAATATATAAATATTACACAAAAATCAGAAATAGGATAATGAGATCTATTTTGGATTTTCTAAAACATATTAGTGGTTTGTTACTTTGATGCTGAATTAAATGTGCTGGTGAAAGAATATATGATAAATTTCCCACAGTTATAAATATATACCTCTTAGGTTATATGCAGCTTAAAAAGTTATAAGATATACTTAATTTTACCAGACTCTGATAGAATAGTAAATATATTTTAGAAATAAAAAGATGAATCTTCTTTCATTTTTTTTAATTTCAAGTTTTCTGAAAGTACAAGCATTTCTTTTCAAAAAGAAGAAAAAAATAAAACTACATGAAAATTATTGTGTCTTATGTTTTCCAGTAACCTATGTTACTTATTTTGATGTTTTATTCCTTTCTTATTACCAGTGAATTTCCCTCCATTTAATGCTCTCATTACATATCTTGTGCATGGCTATTTCTGTGTGTTTAACAATTATGCTGGTTAAACATGCCACTTCTGATCACAATCTCTTCAATATTTCAAAAATTTTGAACTTGGGAGATATTATATATATGGGCATGATAAGTGCAAGAAAATTTAAGGCATTGGTGAGGGTGGTATTGAATGGTGAATTATAGTAAATACTGCAGTTATCTTGTACACTTCTTGTTTTTTAACAAAATCTCTCTTCCTTGGAAGGAGCACCAGAGATGAGTCAAGGTTGAAGGAGGAGACATTTAAAGGAATTTTTTTCTTCTTTATGGGGAAAAGTTTTTCTATTTCTCTTCCTTCTTGCTAAGCACATTAATGAGAACACTGTTTGAGAGGGAAGAATTTATCTTCTGTGAAAGAAATACCAAAAAAAATATTTCACACAGTCAGACCTAACACTCCTCTACTGAAGGAACTCAAGTCTTGGCCTACTGTACTTTTTTGTATAAGAATTATAATTTTATAACCTATTTGAAGTCATAAATGTGCATTATTTTAGCCAAAATCAATACTGATAACAGCCACAGTAAGTAGGAAAAATTCAAAGGAAATAGACATGGTACACAGATTGGAAACAAGTAAAACAGATGGAAAGAATTTGGGAAAAGTTCATTAATAGCTAGATTTACAAAATATAGTGAATTGATCCTAGAATTAATTTATAAATTGATGCAAGATCTCTTAAGTTAAACAGACCAGAAATATTCCCAAAATTACTAAGTTCTTTTCTTCAACTTACTCTTGGTATTCCATAGACTCTACTCCATAAATTTCCATGTTCCAACAATTCTGCCTCTTGTTTTGATCAGAAGAAATTACCCTCTTTCTTTTTTTTAAGATTTATTTATTTATGCATACAAAATTAGGGTACAGGCCAGTGGTGCAGAGGGTAAATGATTCACCAGAGACGGAGTGGGGAATAGAACAGGTAGATTGATTGCAATACACTGCTGAGGGGAGCAATAAGCGAGACAGGAACAGTCTGCTGCGCCACGTGGGTCACCTCCCTGGTCAGGGATCAAACTCATGCTGCAGTGGCTTTGGACAGCTTCATAGTGCTGCGACTTAACCCCTTGTACCACCAGAGAAGCCCCATTACCCTCTTTACAAAAAATTCTAACGGTAAATATCTAATCACCTATATATCATTCTTTAGAAACTGAGTTTCATCTTCTTCCCTGATTTTGTCTTATAATCCAAACACTTCCAGTATTTCCTGAGGATCTGTCCTATTCCTTCTATCCAGAATCAGATTTTATTTATCCTTTCTACCTCATTCCGAGTCCCACTTTAAAAAAATCCTAAAGACTCTATGATGAAGTATAAATTAACTTTACTTTTTTCTGTTTGGTTGTCTACCTTTTTTAATTTACAGGCTTTAAATTTTATAATGTACTTTGAGAATTGTTAAACATATCTGTACAACTTTTTGTTAGCCTGTCCCATGTAAATGTATGTGCCTCTTTGTACCTTTTAATAATGAATAATGCTTAGTTTTAATATAATGACATCTACAGTTTTCCATATTTCTTGACTCTATATTGGTGTCGATTTTGTCTTGTATCAAAGGGACCATATTTGGTTTTGTCTTTCTCTGTATGATGTATTGTTTAACTTGTTCGTTTTCCATGTGGTGATATTTCACTGTAATGTTTATAAGGTCAGATATGTAGTAGCAGGAATCCTTCAGTTTTGCTATTACTCTTCAAGATGGGGACATTGTCATCCCTTTACAATCAACATGTTGATTTATATGAAACAAACAGACAAAACCCTATTGTGATTCTTTGAATCCAGGAAATTTGAAGACAGTTGCCACTTGAACAAAATTATTCCTCCAATGTATACATGGTATAATTTTCCGTTTACTTATTACTTTTAAAATGTTTGGCATATATCATACTACATATATTTTAGGTTTGGGCTTATTTTAACACTACTGTGAGAAAATTCTACTTTTGTAGGGGGTACATAGTAACAAGTTTATTCATTTATTTGTATATCTAATTTGTAGTCCAGTCTGTGGTAAAAATTCTGTAGACATTTTCTTATTTCTATAGCTTTTTCAGATGTTCTAAGTACACATTATTATCTGTAAATAATGAAAATTATATTTATTTTCCAATCTGTATGCATTTTATTGTTCTCATTTCCTTTTACTGATCAGGTCAGTAGTACAATGATGAACAAAAGAGGTGATAATGGGCATCTTTGTCACATTCCTTATTTCAAGAGGAAAGCTTAGAGTATTTCACCAATAAGTATGATGACTTGATAAGTATTTGGTAGAAACTCATTTTGAGAATTAAAAAGTTGATTATAGTCTTGATTTAAGATTTAGTATAATCTGGTGCTATTTTTTCTTAAAGATTGATCTATTTATGCATACAAGAGCTAGGGTACAGGTCAGAGTTGTGGGAAGAAGGGATGAGAGAATTCACCAGAGACAGAGCTGGGAACAGAACAGGCAGATCAACAGAAATACACTGCCAAGGGCAGCAGTGGGCAGAGCAGGAGAAGTCTGCGCTGCCATGTGGGTCACCTCCTCAGCCGGCAGCAGGGATCGAATTTGTGCTGCAGTGATTGCAGTCTGATTCATAGTGCATTGCTTAACCCACTGCATCACCAGGAAGGCCCCTGGTGCTATTTTTGTCAATGTTATTTTTCCTGTATTTTCTGGTGATTATAAAATATTTCATTTTTCCATTAATATGGTGGTTTACACTGATGAGCCTTTAAATCTGAAACGTTTCTTTCATTTATGGCATAAATTTTTTTTCTACATACAAGGGATAGCCTGAGAAGACAATTTTAACTCATCTTGAAGTGAAATATACTGTTGGAACAGTTTAGATATTACTGACTTTTAAGATTGGTTAGTTGTACTGAGAGTTACTCTATAAAACATTTCTAACCTGTCTGAAAATAAATCAATATTTACTGATAAAAGATTAGGAAACTTTGAAAGAGGCAACCAAACTCGGAAATTGATCTCTTACTACCTGAAAGGAACTCCCATTAGTGTACAGTCTGTGAAATGAAAAACAAAGTAGCATTAACTTTGACTTGCAGTTGATTTTTGTTGAAGACACTAAACTAATCAATAGCAGTAATCATGGCAGGAACTAGGAATTCATATTTGGAAGTTCATAAAAAATTGTTATCTGTATTTGAAACAATGTGAAGGTAATAGACATAACCCTCTGCCATGAAATGCCTCTTCACATCATTAGAGTGACAAGTAAATTAATATATGTGCAAAGTAAGTAACTATATGCAGAATCTTACAACTGAATACAATAGTATAAATTTGTATCAAAACGTGAAAAAAAAACCCTGAAGTTCAATTAGGCTACTTTTGGCTAAGGATAGAAGATTCAAGTGTAGTAGATAAAATAAGTAAGTGTGTTTGTTCACAAAACTAAAAATCCAGAATAATTCTCAATCAACCTAGCTAACTTAGTGGATCCAGTCTGTATCTTCGCAATTTTCCCTATGATGAATTCATCTTTCTCCATCTTTAGGTGTCATCTCTGATGAAAACAAAATAACTCTGGAGTTCTAAAGCTTTGCAGTCATATAGCACAAAGTCAACAGAATGAGAAAGAGTATCTTCTGGTAGTTTATCTTAGCAAATGAAAACCTCTTTAGCCCCAGATAAATCTCTATTTCAACTCTTTGTCTCACAGTCAGCTATATACCAATCCCAGAGACAAAATGATTGTTGTAGCTAATTGGTTTAGGGATTACAACTGGATTTATCAGGCCCATCCAAGACCTCCTTGTCAAGGAAGAAAATTCCTCATCTATGAAGCAAATAAGGTAACCTGAGAAAAACTGAAGTACCCCAAAAGTAGGAATAAGAAAGAAAATTTCATATGTTTGCAAAAGTAATTTTGCTAAACTCTATCTTTCTTTACTGAGTGAAAATTACTGGTAAAAATTTTACTAAAAAACTATAAGCTTTATTCCTAAAAAAATTGCCCTTCCCTTCAAAAAAAGACAAATGTTCATGTAAAATCTACTCAATCTCTTCACAGTTCATTCTCTAAGGAGTTCTTATTGAAATTATATTGTTGGTAGGAAGAAAGACGAGTCAGTAATTAAATAACATACTACATAATGCTAAAGCTATATTAAATAAATTAAAAAATATAATAGAGAATAGTGGAAGGCCAGTCCAGTTTTCATAGGGTTACCAAAGAAATAATCCTTATGGAAGCATTTAAGTTTATTTTTTTTAAAGATTTATTTATTTATGCATACAAGCACTGGGGTACAGGCCAGAGGTATGGGGGGTGAGAGGATTCACCACAGAGAGCGGGGAACAGAACAGGCAGATCAACTGAAGTACACTGCTGAGGGGAGCAGCGGGCACAGCAGGAGAGGTCTGCCNCGCCATGTGGGTCCCCTCCCTGGCCGGTGGCAGGGATCGAACTCGTGCTGCAGTAGCTGTGGTTTGCTTCATAGTGTGTTGCTTAACCCACTGCGCTACCAGGGAGGCCCGGAAGCATTTAAGTTTAAAGATGAAAGCTAAAAAGGGCACAAAGCAATGAAGTGTAAAAAGTCTCTCTGTCTAGTTTTGGTTCTAGGATAGTGTTGTATCATAAGATATTTTAGAGAGCTTTCCCTCTTCTTGTTTTTTGTTTTGTTTTTTAGGAATAATTAAAATGGGTGTAAGTTTTTCCTTAAAATTTTGACAGAATTATCATGGACTTTTGTTTTAGGGGAGATTTATGATTATTGTTTCAATTTCCATGATTGCAATAAGTTTATTCAACTCTTCTGAGTTTTCCTGGTTTAATCCTGTTAAATTACATGGTGAGAAATTTGTTCATTTCTTCAGTGATCATATTTATTGGAATGTAGATTTTCATAGTATTTCTTATGTACCTTTGTATTTGTATGTAGTCTCTGGTGACTTCTCTGTCTTCTGATTTTATTTATTACTGTTTATTGTTATTCTCTTTCTTAGCCTAGGTAGTGGTTTGTTGATTTTGTTTATCTTCTCAAAGAACTCTATTTCATTGATCTTTTCTATGGTATTTTGAATTATATTTCATTTCTTTCAGCTCTTTTATTATGTCCTTTCTACTAAATTTGGGTCTTTTTGTTCTTTGTGTGTCGCTTTAGGTGAAATGTTATGTTGTTTATTTGGGAATTTTCTTGCTTCTTAATGTGGACCTGTATTGCAATTATCTTCTCTCTTAAGACCAGTTTTACTGCATCCTATAAACTCTGATAACATGTATCCTCATTTTAATTAATCTCAAGGTATTTTGTGATTTCTGCTTTAATTTTCTCTTTAGTCCAATAGCTATTAAGCAGCATATTTATATAAGTTATTTCCATTTTATCTTTACAGTTGATTTCTAGCCTTATGGCTTTATGGTAAGAAAAAATACTTGCTATCATTTCAATATTTGTAGTTTTATTCACAGTCGACTTATGTTCCAATATATTTTGAATGCACTTTAAAAAATGTATATGCAGCAATTTAGGGATAGAATTTCTTTACATGTCTGTTAGCCTTTTTGATCTAGCTCCTCATTTAGGGCTATTGTCCCCTTATTTTTCTCTGTCTTGTTTGTAAGTTACAGTTTTCTTTCTCTTGATGTAATGTGTCTTAGAGTTTTTGGTCTCATATTATTTTGTTTGGGACTCTGAATCTCCTACATCAGAACATTTGGTTCATTTCCAGATAGATGTTTCTCAGCAATTTAAGTTTTTTCTTTCTGTTCTCTTCTGGAACCCCATGATACATAACTTATATCTCTTCAGTTATCCCTTATACTGTTTTCATTCCTTTTTAAAAAGTTTTCTATTGTTCTTTTTGTGTGTCTTCAAGCTTCAAGACACTGTGCTTTCAAGGTAACTAACTCCAGCACCTGTGTTTGTTTAATATTGAGGCCCTCTAAATTAATTTACTTCATTTATAGTATTTTTTAGATATATTAGTTCTTTTGTATGGGCTCATATGTCTGTTTTCAGTGTGTTCCTGTTTTTGATAACTTGTTTTTTAATGGCAAGCAAATCAATAAGTATTAAACTACTCATCAAGCATATTATGTAGTTCTGCTGGGTTGAAACCTCTTTTGAAATTTATTTTTACTCCAGCTTTTGTGCTACATTCTTTTATGTCTTCATTTTTCATTTTTATTGTTTGTATTAGGGAATTTACTTAATAATCTGGCTTTATATATCTCAACAAGAAACTGGGTATAATCCTAATTTTTCTATCCAGGACGTTTAGATGCCTATTTTATAGACTAATGCTTTTGTACCTATACAGATGACCAAGTAACTCTAGTCAGTAAGGGGTAATAGTAGGACTAAACTATGGCATTGGGGCACCAAAAGTCCCTCTCTAGTTAGCATCAGTTTCAAGAGTCCTACAGTATTGCAGGTAACTAGATTGTGTGTTGGGATTCAAGAGTATCCTCACTTATTGTCCAACATGCTGGTAAAAACATCTCAAACCTTCTCCTGCCAGCCTCCTCTAGGTTTAGATTGTGCAATAGAATAGTGATCACTGAGTCCTCTGTCTGCTACAACACAAGTCAGGAACCTTACTCTATCCCTCTCTCCACACTTGAGTGAGGGGCCTTACCCTGGGGTAGTTAGTCCTATTGTCAAGATGCAGATGCTTCAAACTCAGGTTACTGAGAGCATTCAGTTGTTGTCTAGGCTCTGGCCCTTTAGGGGAGTAATGTAATTGTTTCACATATCACAGCCTAATGTTGCAAACAGTAAACTCTTGTCTGAGGAGAAAGGTGAGCTAATTGGTTCTTCTTGCTGGTTGCAACTTTGATAGTTTGTAAGTTAAATGTCAAGCTAGGAATCATCTCTCTTTACCTTACTCCTCTAATTCTCCAGTATTGCACACTTTGTCCTGCACTCTGACTCTGTACAACCCCTCATCCAGTGTAGTGCCCGGTATTAAAGTCCCTGATAGGATTTGTGCCTTTATTTTAGTAACAGTAGATGGGTTCAGCAGCATGTGTCCCCCCACTCCTGCGATATTATTAGCCTAGCATCACGCTGAAAACATTTTAATTACAGCGGTTCCTACCCTATTTTGTCCTGCTGTTGCTCTAGATGTATGCAGTAGTCATTGGTTTCCCTTTCAGGGTTGTTGCCTTCCCTCTTTTGTGATCTGGTTGTGAATGTGTGTAAGACTGAGTCTGACTTCCGTCTGTCACCATTTGCCACACTTATTTCTTACACTTTTGATACCCAAATTCTCAACTTTTTTTTGGCTGCTATGCATTTTATTTTTTTTATTATACATATTTTTATTAAATTTATTTAATTTGAAATTATTTGTAGTCCCCAGGGCATTCCTACCACCATTTCACCTGTGTGCCATCATGTCAGTCCCTTGTGCTCTTTCTGCCCCCCATGCCGGTCTCTTTCCCACCCCCACCCCAGTTTTTCCTTTGGTTTATCTTTGACCTTTTGTTCTTGTTGTGTTTTTGGTTTGTCTGTTTGCTTGCTTGTTTGTTTGTTTTTGGCTGTAATTGCTCATTTCCTAGAGATCTCTTATTTTTTGTATTGATTTTCCTTTACATTCCTCCTAAAAGTGAAGCCATCCGATACTTTCCTCCTGCCTTCTGACTTGTTTCACTGAATATAATTCTTTCTAGCTCCATCCATGTTTCTATAAATGATTCTAGTTTATATTTTTTTGATTGCTGAATAGTATTCCATTGTGTATATGTACCACATTTTCTTGATCCAGTCCTCTACTTTTGGGCTTTTGGGTTGTTTCCAGGTCTTACCAATTATAAATAGTGCTGCAGTAAACATGGAGGTACAGGTATTCTTTTGGATCGTTGTTTTTGTGTCCTTTGGGTACATCCCTAGGATTGGAATTTGTAGGTTCATATGGTAGTTCCATCCGTAGTAGACTGAGGAACCTCCATACAGCCTTCCATAGTGGTTGGACTAACTTGCATTCTCACCAGCAGTGTGGTAGAGTTTTTTTTTTTTTTTTCACATCCTCACCAATATTTGTTATTGTTGGTTTTTTTAATATGTGCCATTCTTTTTTATCATTATTAATATAATTTTTTTAATTTACATATACTGGCCATCAATTGTAATCCCCATGTATTCCCCATCACCATCTCACCAGTGCACCATCACCTCAGTCCCTTGTGCTCCCGTCTTCCCTCAACCCTCCCCCTCCCCACCAAGTGTCCCCAATTTGTCCTTGTCTCCTCATTTTTGGTTTTTGTGTCCTTATTGCTGTTATTGTTATTATTATTGTTCTTATTCCTTTCCTTGATCCTTATTTGGTTCCCTTATGTTCCTCCTAAGGGAGGAACCATCTGGTATTTT
>JAGFMF010011679.1:199907-235261 GCA_019455555.1 Galemys pyrenaicus | reverse complement strand
ATTTAGGTTGTTTCCAGGTCTTACCTATTGTAAGGAGTGCTGCAATAAACATAGGGGTGCAGGTATTCTTTTGAATCAGAGTTTTTGTGTCTTTTGGGTCTATTCCTAGGAGTGGGATTGCTGGATCATAAATTCTCAACTTTTAAAGAGAAAGCATGGATGGAGTAAATGAGGGAGGGAGGTAGAGGAAAGGAGAGTGTGAAAGAAAAAGAAAATCATTTGATTTTACTCTGCAGAACTTTCCTTTTTCTGTGGCCCAATCAAATGTACTCCACACTGACTCTATCCCAACGGGGAGTTTTAAAAAAAGCTCTCCTAATAGCCAAAATTCAAATGTGTACACATTCCCACCTAAAAGATGGTCATCTACATAGGATCACATCTACTTTTTTCTCTTATTCTAATGATTGGAAGTAGAAGGAACCAATAAAAAACTTCAGTGGAAGTGAATCTGGCACCAACCTTAAAAGGCAGAAGCACCTAATGCCAACTTCATTTTTAAAAGAAATACATTCCCTTTACATTTGTATTTTAACAGGTACAGTAAATCCAGCATTACATTCTAATGATGTAGGCCATTGTGAGGAAATTCATTATTGTAGCATTATTATCAAATAGAGATGAATAGATAGTCAGTTCAAAAGTTATTACAATATAGAGAGAAAAGTGGTCACATATTTCACATATCTCTAAATTTTTGTTATTTTTTATAATTCATATAAGCCCACTCATAATTTCTCACCAATAACTGGAGAGCAAAATATATCAATATAATTATAGATCACATTTTTAAATATCTGATAATTATTTAAAAGTAGTTCCTATTCAATTCTATATATAGAATTTTATTTTTAAGCAAATATAATGTACATACAAGGATATAACTCTTCCATGTCTTTACTCTTCAAGTATTACTATATAAACAAATGTTACTATATAAGTAACATTTTACTATATAAGTAACTATATTTAGTTACTGTGTTTTGTTCAACACATTTTGTTTGGTAGGGTGGATGAGAGAATTTGATGTAATTAAAAATACACCATTACATAATTCAAGAAATAACTATATAAAATTAACTACAGATGCATTTAACTTATCAAAGCTTAATGCTTAACAATACTTTGAGCAAATTACTCTTGGTAACAATAGTGTTGTAGAAAATTCTAATTTCACTACAGTCTCAACTGACTTTGAACCAGTGATATTTAGTATAATTTTATCTTTAATGTAGTTATCATTTGTTAAGATTTATTTACTTACCCATTTGTGCTCCATTTCTTCTTGTATCATGTAATTCCTCTGGAATCACTTTCTTCTGCCTGTACAATATCCTTCCAAATTTCCTTTAATAATAGCAAACTCTCAGTAGGTCTGAAAACATCATTGGGATATAAATTTCAAGGTGGAAATTGTATTTTTTTTTTTTAAGTATCCTGATTCCCATTGCTGTTGTTTAGAAATGAGATGGTTAATCTTACTATCATTCCTTGAAGGATATAGTTTCCTCTTCAAATTGCTTTAAATATATTTCTCTCTTTTTAAAATTATTATTTAGTCACTATGTCATGCCTAGATGTAAGTTTTTCTGACTTAGGATTCAGTGGTCTTCTTGTATCTATGCCTTCTACTCTTCCATTCTGGAAAATCCTCCCCATTATGTGTTTAATAGCACTTGTCACACTTTCTTGCTGCACTCTTTTTATTACAGTTAAACTTTCTCACTCTGTTGACTACATTTCCTAACTTGTCTTAAATATTCCCAGTCTTTATCACCATCTGCTATACTCTTGTCATTCTCTTGCCCTATTTCCCAGTTCCTTTGTTGTATTATTAACTATTTAATTAACTTGTAAATCCGTTCAGTTTTTATTTTAGATTATTTAGTATTTATTCATTTCCTCATATCAGCTAGGTAACTATATATAGTATCTATTTTCTGTAGAGGTTTAGAAGACTTTTTCAAAATATTTGAACAAAGCAAACAAGTGTTTTTTTTTTTTTTTTCCTTAAATTATTTTGTGTGTCTCATAATTCTAATATTCAAGTTTGGATAGATTTATGTTCATTGCTTAAAAATCTGATTTCATTTAGGGTGGTTTTTACTCAGACTTTTTTTTTTTTTAATTTCTAAGTTTCCCTTCAAATTTTTATTGGATTACTTTGAGTCCTACTTTAAAGTTTCATTTCTCCTGGAAAGAACAACTTGCATTGATTGAACAATTTTGGTTCTTTTTGATCAGAATGGCTTGTCTGAATCAGTAAATCTACTATGACATGGGAAATAAATGTTTTCATACCACCAACTCCTAAATCTTTTAAACATAAACAATCTCTCTCAAAATCTGTGTTGCATTTAGTGAATATATCCTTTAGCTAATATTTAGGTTTTAATGTTACTTTGTTATGACTTGAGGATATAATAAAAGGACCACTTTTAGCTTTTTTCCTATCTAATTTTTTATTTTTTCCACCTCTGTCTTTTGAACAAAATTGTTTCCTTACCTGAATATATAGTCTATATTTTTAACTTTTTAACCCTTTCTAAACAATAGTTTTTTTTGACGTATAATTGAGATTATAAAAATTGAGCATACTTAATGTAAAAAAAATGATGAGTTTGAAGATAAATGGACATATTTAGTACCTTGATTGTGATGATGGTTATATGGAAATTTTTATTCTTAATATTTACATATCTCTCTTTTGCCATTGCTCAGTGGATAAGTTAGTCTGATGTCATTCTCAATAAAAGAGTTCCAAAGCAAAATCAGAAATACTTAGTTTCTGGGAGAATTGAAACATGTAAGTTGTGATAAAGATTAAAAACAATAACAATAATGTGATGCAATGAAACTAATTGAAAAAGAAAAAAGTTTAAAAAGAAAGAAATGCAAATTTAGGTGGAATTTTTAATATAACTGAACATATTTTCTAATTAGCTTAATAGATTTAAATGTTTATGGTAGCATATCTTTAGAGATTTCACTATAAAATCTTATACATATATTACTAGGGCTAAACCACATTATATTTTGGCAAACTCCTATAAGAAGTGCATGAAGGGAAAATAAAAATAAGTGACTTTTTTTTTCCTTCTGTTAAGCAGCTGAGGTAAAGGAGAATAGAGAATGGAAAAGGAAATTTATTATATCTGAGCTCTTAATATGTGTCAGAAATGTAGTCTCAACTGATAAGAACTTCAAAGAGAACTTAAGTCAATATTTTGATAAGTTCTCCATAATTAAGGAGGGGTTATGAAATAATAGGATTTGTTATTTGCCTGCTTTGTTACCCTGAGCATGTAAACTGGTTCAATCCCAGTTACATTATGTAGGTGGTATGATAATAACTTTTCTAAACAATCTAGAATATCTAAACTAATACATAAACCAACATACTAAGAATTTGAGAAAGTGCACCTCCTGTTATTATTGATTTGGTTGTAGTCAATTCAATCTTCCTACTGCTTCCCATGTATATTTCAGTGTTAAAATATTCAGTTTGTTTGTTAATAACAATAATTAGTTGCCTAGTAATTAGTTGCCTAGTAGGTGATATATGTTCTGCATTGGATTATGTTCTCCAGAGTAGGCAGCAGCAGAGTCAGTGCAAGTGATTGTAATTCACATAAATCATTATCTTTTGCTTTCTTTTGCTTTCCACTCCACTGTTTCCAGTATCTCCAACAATTGTTGGTCTCTACTGAAAGACCTAAACTGTGAGAATAAGCCCAATCTTGGCTGATTTATTGCCATTAAATTTATCACATATTGAATGAATTATATAAAGATGTCTAGATGTGTGATATATTTTAAATGAAATCTCACATTATTAACAAAATATTGCAAAAGTACAGAATTTCACTGATAATCTCCATTTGTCACAAATTATTAAAAATCAAATAGTGACCTTTGATAAGTTAAAACATACATAATAAAATGCATAAAATATTTGGTGCTTTAACCCAAAGTCTTTAAAATCATAATTTACAAAAGCCTAAATAACTATAAAGAAGCCATTCCCAATCACATTTTGAAACTATATTGTCATGCTATTTACATCCTGATGAGAAAATATGATACATTTTTTAAAAATGTTGTTTGTTTTCTGCTGTGAGTTTTTAAAGCATTTTATGTTGCTAACTTTTTTCCTTTGGAATTAAATATATGTTTTCATAATTGACTTAAAAATATTTATTGTAGTGTCTTTTGTGAATCATGTCCTAAACATTCATAAAATAGTACAATAAAATATTTAACTTTAAAACTTAAATAGAGAAACCCTTCTTGCTAAAACTAGGAAAGCAGGGATAGGGAACCTACCTACCTCATTAAAAAAACAGGTTCTTAAATTCCAATCAAAATGCAATTAGGTGTGAAAGAAGTTATAATGTATTCATTAGTATTAATATATGTGATAATATGTTATGGGAATGGGAATGGTCAACTGGAATAGCTAGAAATAAAAGTGATAAGAGAGCAACAACTGATGCTGTTCAGTTTAGCCCCTGGGTAGCTTCCAGAGTGATACAGGTTTTAAGAATACACTCTATTTTCCTGAAAAGCAATGTCTCTGATGAAACAGAAATGGTTCATAGTAATACTCATGATAAGCTCACCTCTCTTTGCTCAAATATGCTATTTACCAAAACACCTTTTGATTTTTATTCCATTATTTTAGGTTGTACAATTTTTAGAATGAGATACCCTGGATAGGGGACAGAAAACTGTTGGTAACTATAAAGGAATGAGATCAATGAAAAGCTAGTATATTGATCAATTTATCAGTTTTTTTTTATAATTTTAAGAATTGCATCTCCTTTTGACATTTAAGTTGAATCAAAATGGTTGTGTTTGTGCACATTCATGGCTACTTGATTCTATGCTGATAGGCTTTGCCTTAGAGACCAGCATTTTTTCTTTCTATATATACAGCATATATGTTATGCACTTTGGAGTATCTTTATCTCTACAACCCTGCATGCTCAAAATTAAAAATTAAAGGATTCTGAAGGTTTAAGTAAGGACCAAAAGAGTGTTGGGAAACTCATACTAATCACCAGTAAACATTTTAAAACTGTGTGTGACTGAAAGGGTAGGGAATACACATTAAACCCAAGGAATTTACATTTCAAAGAAGAGTTAATTTTAGAAACCTATCTATTCAGAGTAAATAAAATGAATCAAAGAGTAATTTAAGACTATAAAATAAGAGATGTCTTAAGGAATAGAGAATTTCATGGAATGTATAGTGAGGATTCAGAGAAAAAAAAATCACATTTCTATAATAGTGCACAAAAGAAGTAGTGATGTGTCAGATAAATAAGGTATTAAAGAGACAATGTAGGAAATTGGGCCTATCCTGTCTTCGTTTGTCTGAGACAAGATATAAGCTGATATTCTACAAGGAGGTTAAACAAAATAGGTTCTGAAATGTTCCCAAAGTGCAAATTTTGATTTGTGCTAAGGACCACCATGCCAGATAAAGAAACCTTTTCTATATGAATTCTATGACTGCTAGATATATAAAAGAGTAACCTGTAAAATCCACAAAACTTCAAATTCCTCTCTTTTGGGAAAGAATACATATCATCAACTATAGGATACAATTTCTTATGTATCACATGCCATGCCAATTGCCAACAAAAAATATATTATCTAACTGATCTATGTTGTAAGCGGTCTCATTTGATTGACTTTGTTTTGTGCTAATAAGGAAACCATGTACTTACCTGTTAAACATTGAAGGTAAACAAACTTTTAAAACAGAAATTTTGACATGAGAGCCACCATCTTTACCACTTAAGTGATCAATTCAGTGTTAACTATAGGTACCACACTGTACAGCAGAACTCTAAAATTTATTCATGGTTGGCACATGACCTTTACATCCCTTTAATTAGACCTCTCTGTTTCCCTCTCCCCCAGTTTCCTAATAAATAAGAAACACTGTACTTATCTTCAAAATTAGCTAATGACATTTTCATGTTTCTGTTATATAGAGATAGCCCAGTGCTCTTTGATACCTCAAGATTTTATTGATACTAATTATTTATATTAGGTAAGTCAGACAAAAAAATTCCTAAAATAATATTTCTTTCACCATCATTAAAAAATTATAAACACATTAAAAAATACTGAGATCCTGTGATATAGATATTTCAATAAAAACTATTGTCTTAGTATTTAAGTCCCCAAAGTGATTTATTTATATATTCCCCTATTATTCATGATAAATTATATTTCTAATTAAAACAGCTAACCTTATAAAAACAAAGAAGCATTTCTCTGATACAATCGCTACTGTACATTTAGAGTCTGTTGTTAGATAGTATATTGTCCCTTTCCCAATGACATCCATGAAGTAGAATATTTCATCGCATTGCATGAGATGAAATCTCTAACAGTTTGGGCAATATGTTAAGAGACTAAAAACATTGAGAAAAAAAGAAAAAGTTTAAAACTTGGCAATCCCTGCCAGTGTTCCTTAAAGAGCATGGCACAGAAGTCAAAAAGCTCATCACAGTGCTATCCTCAGCATTAACACTACAGGGTTCCAGCACTTTCCCAGAAAATGCAGTACCTTCAGGCATTCTTTGAACTCTCATCACCAACTAGTATAGAGAACCAAAGACCAGAAAGAGCAAAAAAAAAAAAAAAAAAAATTTGATGTTCTGTCAGCAACCAAAATGACCCCATAGTCTTTTTTCTCTACTTGAAAATAGTAAGTTACAAGATGTCTTGGGCAAGGGAAATTTGGTGGAAATGGCATCTAGGTAATCACTTTTCATCAGATATCTTAGAGAAATATATATCCATGGATATTCAGGGAAAAGGAGAAAGAGTATTTTTGTTTGCAGTATATGAGGCACTGTGCTAAGTATCTTAAATATAATAATCATTTTTAATCCTTATCAATAATAGATACTATTATTTCCCCCATTTATCATCAAGAGGAAAGGAAATTGAAAATTTTGCTTAAGATTTCTTGACTGGGGAACTATAGAATGAGACCAAACCAAGTGGACTAATGTCAAAATTGCTCACCTAACTACTGTAATACCTTGCCTCAAAATAACATAAAAATGTAACAATTCAAACCCTTACCTCTCCTATGTCATGAAGGCTATTCATTTCTTTCAAATGTTTCATAGAATGGTCATTTATAAAAAAATCTAAGTATTAGAAAATGTCAGTTATTAACAAAAACAACTAACATGAAATTCTTTTTTGCATATCATTAAATCTTTGCTACTTCTTATAACCACATAATTTCCCACAAATGTTTCTAATTATCTCTTTTCAATTTCCTTAACAAATGTAAAGAGACTTTTCTTCATCTTACAGTATTTTCCTTCAAATAAGAATCCTTGGAAACAGTTATGCCCCTTCTGTATTTTAGAATGAATATGGATTCATTAAGCAAATTTTGTACATTTTCTAAGTATAATGCTGTGAGATTTCACCACTGATGAGGTAAGTAAGGAATCCATTTGCTCTGCCAGAAGCTTTGTTAATTTTTATTAAAATTGGCAGCGATTCAGTAATATAGGGAGACATTTTAAAGTTCTACCAGAAGATAAATATAAATATTGGATTGAATAGTTATGCTCAATTAAGTGTCTTAGAACTGAAAAAAAAATTATGATATCTCACCTTGGGCTAGCATTTTTAGTGAAACACATAAACATATATAAAGAATACTTATTTTCTGATTCATTTTTGTGTTTCATTTTACATATATTTTAAAATGAAAGTCAGTAGAATTAACTCACTGTTTAGGATTTTGTATGTACTCCAAAGATTCCTTTATTATGAAAATTATTTTCTTAAAAAAATCACCAATGAGTTAGCCTGACTCCCTCTACAGACCTATTTTAAATTTATCAAGGATTTATAATTCAAAAAAGCAAGTATTTAGGTCACCGCTAGGCACATTAACAGCAGCATTATCTTGCCACCAAGTGGTAGTTTCTGAATTGCGTTGCAGGAATCTATTTTATTTCCACAAGTCTATCTTCATATCATTTTTATATTTGATAAACATCTAACCCACCATAAAATTAAAAATAGTAGTAGCAATAATACATGCTTTTCCAAGAATGTTCACATTCAAGCAGCATTTATAAAAGGAGTTAGTATTTATCCTTCCTGACTTGTTTAATTGATTCATATTCCATCAAGTTTCAAAATATCCAAAATAAACAGAGGTTTAAGTACTCTAAGAACTTCATTAAGGAAGGACATAGAATTTGAAGGCATAGTATTATCTTTTAATCTCTGCTAATAGTTGAATTCTGTCATCCTCCAAAATATATTGAATCTTAATCCCCCATACTTCAGAATGTGACCTTTTTTGGAAATAGAGTAGTTGTAGATAAAATTATTTCAAATGTGATCTTATTGGACTATAATAGTCTCCTAATCCAACATGATGGGGTCCTTATGAGAAGAGTGCAGTTGGAAGCAGATACACAAAGCAGGTGATTCTGTGAATATGGACACTGAGATGAGGGAAATGCATCTATAAGTCAGGGAACATCAAGAATTGCTGGTTTCAGAGAACCCCTATGACACTGTAATTTCAGACTGCTAAACTCTAAACCTGTGGTTACAGCAACAAATCTATGTTATTTAAACCACTTATATTGTGGTGCTTGTTAAAGCAGTCCCAGAAAATTAACATAATTTCTCTTTCAAGATTAAAATATTGGAGCTAGATAATTGATAATAAACTGATAATATGAAAGCAAAGATTTATGGAATGTTTTGTCTTAACTGAGCGCCTCAAATGAGAAACATGTTCACTGAATTGTTAGTTAATGCACTGTTATCTAAAGATGAAAATCAGTATCAATTCAGAGAAATGAATGTCACCAGGGTATACGTAAAGTGAACAAGCAACAGGATAAGTGGAGTGTCCATCAAGGTTGGTTAATTTGCTTAGGCAAAGAAAAATAATGAACTTCTGAAATTTTTATTACAAGATATAGTTCTGAAAATTGGAGTCAGACTCCAGCCCTCCCACAGAGACTGAGAAATTAGGAGTGCTATCTTTCTTGATGATTATATTTCAGAAATGGTTTCCTGGTTTGTATATAGTCTTGGGTTAATAGATGGCAAGAGGTTTTCAAAATTATATCTTGAAATAGGCAACTCCCTGGTGGGGCAAGGGGTCAAGGCTCAGCACTGTGAGACTGTCCACAGCCACTGCAGCATGAGTTCAATCCCCAGTCAGGGAGGTGATGCACATGGTGCAGCAGACATCTCCTATCTTGCTATTCCCCTCAGTAGTGGATTTCGGTAGATCTGCCTCTTCTGTTCCTTACTCTGTCTCTGGTGACTCCTATCACCCTCCCACACCTCTGGCCTGCATCCCAGTTCTTATATGCATAAATAAATAAACCTTTAAAAAATAAATCTTGAGATCTCTTAGAAAAGGGTGAGAGAAAAAAAGTTACAAGTTTTCTAAATAAATGCTCTAAAAATAATGGAGAATTCTGTGCTTTACCCTGAGTGAGGGTGAAATTGTGTACCTAGAGTGAGAAGGAAGGCTTTGTAAAGCTTAGTCAAGTTGAGACCTTGACTACTGCATATGACAAGTTCTTTTCAAATTCGGAGAAGCTATGGGTATCATTCTCAAGGTCTACTAGTCCTTCAGGTTCAATCCAAAAGCCTGTGTCTTTTATCTTCCCAATGTTTAGGTAACTTTCAAACTGTCCCCAGAGTCTCTGTCATTGCTGAAGTCCTCTCTCCTCTCTCAGGTGCTAGTCTGGACCATGATAATGCCTCTTATTGATCTCTTTTCTCTATCATCCTTCTCATCAATGTAGCCATCTTAGTATTTAAACCAATTATCAGTTGTTAGCTTAAAGTCTGTCAATATTTCATCATCATCAAAAAACAAATCTAATTTTTGAGAAATTCATAATTTGGCTAACTAAAATATTTGTTCCCATTCTTTACAAAGCAAATAATATCATTTGTATAGATGAACAGCATCTTAATATGGATGGATTTGATAGAATACTGCATTGTTGTAGTCAATCCCTGATGATAACTTTGTGGCAGTGAGCAAGTCTTATAATTTCTGGTAACACAACCACTTAATCACTCAAATTAGAGAAGAGGTTCTCCTGCTTTGCCATCCCAAGTCTTATTTTGGCAAAGAGGATTATAGTATAAGTGTTTCATTTTTAGTCTTTTTGTTTTTGGTTAAATATGTCTCCTGAGGAGACAGAAAGGTATAGCACTGTGGAGATTATTTATACAATAATTTCAGGATTTAATTTCCTTTTCTTCTTAAAAGGTAGTGGAGGAAAAAAAAAAATCCCAAAGCAATTTCCTTAGGCAGTTTTTCCAGGGTTCTAATTACCTGGGCCATTAAAGGTGTTAAAGGTGTTATTTTTGTGCTTGCATGGGAGTGTTTGTGTGAGAATTTTTGATAAGAGAACATAGGAAATAATGAAGTTCATAACCCTCACTTACTAAGACATCTACTCTGTATGAAGACTAAGATCTCTTGGGTAAATTTACTTTAAACTTGTTAATACGAATTTAATATAAGCATTTCTCTAGAAATTATTTTAAAGTATGAAGATGCAACAAGTATTTGACCTTAAGAAGATGGTGTAAAGAGTAAAATAAAGCTAACTCTAGAGTCATATAACTAAACAGGAAAAAAAATATCAAAATCATACATATTTTAGAATCTCAGTTTTGTATCTTAGTGAAAGTGAAATGGAATTTGAGCCTCCCTGGTGGCCTAGGGGTTAATTCTTAGGGCTGTCACTGCAATGGCCTGATCCCCAGCCAGGGAGCTACCCCACATAATGGCAAGCAGACCTCTCCTGTTTAGACCACTGCTCCCCTTTGCCTTATATTTTGAAAGATCTGCCTGTTCTGCTCCTCACTCTGTCTCTGGTGACTCCTCTGACCACCACCCTCTCCCCCTCACAACTGTGGCCTACACTTCAGCGCTTCTTCAGCTCTTCTCCAAATAACTCTTTTTAAAAAAAAGAAATGGCATTTAAAATCTAGCATTTTAAGCACCATATTTCTCATGCTGTGATTATATCAGAACATCATCAATATATTCTTAAATCATTGCCAATTATGAATTGTTTTTATTTAACACTAACAAATAGGAAAATAGGAATTTTTCTAATCTTTGAGTAATGAGACTTTTAAAAATATTTTTAGGGTCCATTAGTGCCTCTGGTATTAGAGCAATTTTGAATTAAATATTAAAATTTTCATTGTGATTTCAGAATAGCCAAGAGTTTTTTTTTTGGTTTGTATGTTTTATTTAGTTTTACTCTCAGAAAAATGTTTATTTCCATACTCTAGACCCTTTCAGGATATTATAGTTTGTAAAAAGTGTAGTTTTATGTAAAAACATAAAATACATGTTTCCTTGTTTATATTATGAAGATGTGATACTGTTGTCAAGCAAAGGCTTGTTGAGTAATACACAGAGTCAATACTATGCACCAACTTTTGAGAAAAGAAAGAGCTTTATAGTGAACTCTACCAACAAGAAGATAAGAGGCAAGGCAAGGCTCAAATCCGTCTCCCCTACCTGGGGACTAGTATTGATTTTATGGTATTGGGGTTGGGGGGAGAAAAAAAAGCTAGAAATGAGTAAATTATAGACATCACAAAATTTGATCACTCACAATTTGGTTCAGTTATGGAGAAGTCTTTTTCCAGAAAAATTGGAACTTTCTTGTTGATAAAACCTTCACTTTTGAATTTATTCCAAGCAGTCTCTTCTATATCTTTTTGCTACCATGTGACCATTTCCTAATTAAATTTAATTTAATTGCATTTGCACATGTTCAGGTACTACAATCTGTGGACATGTGTCTAGTTCTCTTGCTTCTTGAAAATGTTCAAATGTAAACACATCATTATTCAAGCTCGGTCATGAAGCATAGCAGTAATCAGCCCGTTTCAATACAACAGTAATAACATAAATATAGCTACAATAATAATATCCTGAATTATTAAATATCACTAAGAATAATATAAATAAAAATATTTTACATGCAGATAGCATATTATGGAACATATTCTCAAACATATGTACCTGAATATATCAGTATTTTTTTTTTCCCATTAGTTGTAGAGAAGTAGAAACTATAGTGGAAAATTAAAAGAATTGATGGAGCTTAAATATAAAATTCAGGTCATTGTCTTTTTTTATATTTTATTGATTGACTTATATAAAATATCAATTTTCTATTTGGTTTGAGAATCAAAATTAGTATCTAAATCTAAAAGCAAATGTAAAATATGAAGAGTTAGGTAAGTTAGTATATGACTTAAATGTTGTAAAACTTTATTTATTTGCTATGGTGGATTTTAGATTCAATTTTGAATTCTCGAGGAGCAATACAAAAATAGGAACAAAAAAGAAAAGCACATCTCAGCAGAAGTAAAACTATCCCTAGCTTTTTAAAAATTTGAGTAATATAATGCAAGCTTCAGTTTACAATATCCTTGAAGCAATCAAGTGATGAATTTTACAAGGCTATTTCTGACAGTAAAAATAGTAATGAGCTTAAGTAGCATTTTTATGTGTCAAGCACTGCCTCAAGCTCTTTATACATTTTCACTCATTTAATTCCCATGGTAAATCTCTAGGGGAATTGCTATTAATACCCCACGTAGCAGATAAGGGAACTCAAAATCAGAGAGGTTAAGTAATTTTCCCAGGCTTGCACAGTTATTAAATAATTTAAGGAATAAGAAACTCAGGAGCTCAAATTGGTTGTTCTCACCACTGTATCAACTACTTCCTGACCTAATATATATAAAACTAAAGCTCTGTTACTTAATGGAGGAAACATCATTTATCAGGAGCTAAGATAATTAAGCCATTCATTTAATTAAACATTTTTTAAGTACTTAACTTTACCAGGCACTGAATCTATCCTGAAGACATGATGAGAAGCAGGGCCCATTAGTACATTAGGGCTTCTACAAGATTTTTTTTTTAAATGATGACAATTAACTTTAAATCTGCATCGCATTTGGATGGAAACTGACAGAAAGCACATGTTTTAGTATAGTGAAACACAGACCCTATCAAAACAGTTGCTCTGAATGAGCACCATTGTTCAGTAGACAAGTTGAAAAATCCTGTTAAATGGCAATGAGGCAGACATAGGCATTGTCTCACCATGCATTAGTCTGATGAAGAATTTGAATAATTAAAAGAGTGAAAACAAATTATAAAAATCAATGTAACCAGGGAAGGTCTGTGTTATGTGAGTTACTTTGTAAAAAAGTATGTCTAACATACTATGACATTGGCTGAGAAATTGTATAGTCAGGAGGGGGGAAGCTAGTTGATTTAACTATATCTTAAAGATAAAATAAATGATAGTCTTTTTATTTTTTTTTAAATTATGAATACAAGAACTGGAATGTATGCCAGAGGTGCAGGGGAGGCGGGTCAGTGGTAAGAGGATTCACCAGAGACAGAGTGGGGAGCAAAACAGGCAGATACACTGAAATACACTGCTGAGGCGAGTAGCAGGGAAGACAGAAGAGGTCTTCTGTGCCATGTGGGTCACCTCCCTGGCCGGGGAATGAACTTGTGCTGCAGTGGCTATAGATAGCTTCATAGCGCTGTGGCTTAACCTCTTGTGCCACCAGGGAAGCCCCTGGTAGTGTTTTTAAACATAAAATTGACTATTGTTACATTGCCACCTTAAAATATAGATTCTTTTAAAATATTGAATTATAAAATAGTACGTTTTAGACAGATTAGTGAGTCATTGTACAAAAAAACACATAAAAATAAATGTTGCCATCACATATAACATTCAAAAGTCATAATTTAAAAAGTTGTAAAATAAATGTTAAGTTCAATGTATACTGTATCAATGATATAACAAATTGATCCACTTTAAAGGAATTATTAATGTATGTGGAGGCAAGAAGCAATACATAATTTGATTTCTTCATCTTTCATGGAAGAATATATACCAAAATGGATAGATTTTACTATGTATTGTTTTGGGGCTAGACAAGTCATCAAAATAGCATCACACAATTAGCAAAGGAATAATGAATTTAATAACATGTATGGAGAATTTAAAGTTTTATGAGTTCTATAGTGAAATGGTATAGATCATGGATATATGTCCTGTGTTTAAGGCATCAAGAAAGAAGGGTTGGGTGGGCCCTCCCAAGAAAGAAGGGGTGGGTCCTTCCCGGTGGCATAGCGGGTTAAGCAACGCACTATGAAGCAAAACAACAGCCACTGCAGCACGAGTTCAATCCCTGCTGCCGGCTGGGGAGGTGACCACATGGCGCAGCAGACCTCTCCTGCCTGGCCTGCTGCTCCCCTCAGCAGTGTGTTTCAGTCCATCTGCCTGTTCTGCCCCCTGCCCTGTCTGGTGGATTCTCTTACCTCCCCGCACATCTGGCCTGTACCCCAGTGCTTGTATGCATAAATAAATAAATCTAAAAAAAAAAAAAAGAAGGAAGGGGTACTTCACATGATAAGGAATGTTTTTATCCT
The DNA here is from genome assembly GCA_019455555.1 of Galemys pyrenaicus. Taxonomy (NCBI): domain Eukaryota; kingdom Metazoa; phylum Chordata; class Mammalia; order Eulipotyphla; family Talpidae; genus Galemys; species Galemys pyrenaicus. The sequence continues at coordinate 220,722 of JAGFMF010011679.1, read as the reverse complement.
TTTACTCTGAGGGTAGAAACATGAGTCTCTCATATACAGGAGACATGTTCACTGAACTACAATTGAATAATAATCCCAAACTAGATTTTTTTTTGTAAGACAAAAAAAATGGGGGGAGGAGGTAAGCTATAATTGCTTCTTCTAGTAGGAAAAGAGCAAAAAACTGTCACTGCTCTTAACTAAAAATAATCTGCATTCTGTAAGTAATGGTAACAGACTTCCCTAGGCCCACAGGGTCTTGAGAATTAAACTTTTTTGCCCCCATACCTAGGGGATGTTTTGTGGAAGAATCCTACGCTGGACAGATTAAGAAAATCTTGTTTGGCTCTTTTGAGGAGATAAATTCCCCAGTTGTCATAGATAGATTTGACTTTTAAATTCTGAATAGTCTGAGTCCTTTAGAGGTCAGAAGTTGTAGCTAATAATTTTCTAAAAACAAATGTTTGTTGAGTCCAAATGTTTGTTGTTTGAGAAGAGAACATGTTTCTTAGCTAAGTTTGGTAGCTACTTCCACTTTAATGTCTACCACTTAGTTTTTAAAGATCTGCATAAATCAAAACAGAGAGGAAAAATATAAATTGATTAACAAGCCATTTGTATGTACAAATGTTTTCACTGGAAGTAGAGAATTCAGTTACTTTAAATATTTAAGGGAAAGGATCCTTGATATGACAACACAAGCTTGGTTTTGAATCCTGCCTTCCACCCCAATTCAATCAACTGTGTGGTCTCTGGAATTACAGAAACTCATTCAACCTCAGTTTAATGTCAAAAATTGAATGAAACTCCAAAAATTGTATTGACGATTTTATAAAATAAAGTGTCTAGCATTGAGTCTAACATGGAGGAGGCATTTAAGAGATGGTAGCTTATTACTAAATATTTCAAATGTCCTCTACTTTATTTTCCACTATTCCATGCCATGTTACCTTAATGGCCTACAAGATAGACTCTTGGGCAGTTGTGACAAAACCTTCTCACAGAGCTCTATGCAAAGAATTGATAATTGTGCAAAAAACCTTTTTTTTTTAAACGTTAAACTATTAAGTATCTTTATGCTATTTCCTTGAATTTGACAATTACTCTTTAAGGTACCAGTGATCAAAACACTTGAAGCATGGGAAAATACATTCTTGCCTATACTGTTAAGTATATATTGCAAACTTCAAGAAATTCATCATACATATAAAAATGTATACATACTTTTCACCTTGAAGTTTCAAAAAATTCGCTAAGTTTTCTACTCTACCATGAGTGACCTGGCAAGGCAAAAGTTAGGGAACAGTCCAGTTTTCTGGATAGGCTTATAGGCATTGACACCATATATGAAGTGAAAATTTAATTTACAAGATTGTCAATCCATATTAAATGAAATATATTTGTATGTATGAGAGTCCAGGTATTGCCTTAGTTATATAACCAATGTTCCCAATTATATCCTAGTGCAAAGGAAGAAAATTTCTTATCAAACATGTGTAACTATATAACCATTAAACAGAGACTAGGTAAAATTACTTCTCAATCCTGACATGAGAAGCAAGTTACCAAACTAGTTACTATTTTTTAAAAAATATTTCATTATGGTTTTCAAAACCCTAGTCTACTAAAAATGACAGCTAAGTGTAAATCAAGAAGAAAAAGACCTCTTTATAAACCCAGTAGGTGATAAAATGTGTAAAAATCTATCCATAATATATTTTTAGAAAGCATTTTTCTTCTCATTAGTTTACTCAATTCTATGTTATTCTTACTCTGTCATAGGAAGCAAACTGTCACTCTAAATGATGACAATCCTTATAAAAGTATAGAAGTAAAAAGATTATAAAGACATTTAAACTATTTAAGGAATGAGAATTTTGTCATTTTTTGTATTTCTAATTATTAAGAACAAGATAAATTCAGCATAAAAAGCAAAAATCACATACATATTCTAGTATGACAAGAAAGATTTTGATATCTTGGCAGATCATACTACTTCTCTTTAAGAGCAAACTGAATACCACCAAACTAATTTGTTTCAACAAAAAGAAAAAAATATATTTAAAAAAATTGAAATCTCGCTATGTGCAGCAACATGCCACACAATATAAATCAGAAGACAAATACCCTATGATTTCAGTCATACGGACTACAAAGAGAGAAAGCAAAGGGAAAAAACAAGGCGATATGAATTCTTGGAATATGATTACAGAAAGGAAGTTACAAGGAACAGTAGGAACACCCAGCATACAGTGGTGGTGAAGTATGAGTACTGAATCTTGGTTTGGTTTGGTATCAAACATTTGATGAACTGTGAACCAACATTCCTAAAATCTGTACAGTGCTGTAAATCCGTGTTACCTCCATAAAGTAATTAATTGAAAGCGAGAACAAAATTCAGGTCTTGGCAGTAATATAAAAAATAGCAGTAAAGTATTCATAAGATTTTATTTGTCATTTGAATAAATTCATCCAAACAGAACCAACCTTGTCAAAATTTTAGCACATTTCATTGCTTCTATTCATATTTATTATATGCAGGCATTTAAACCAAAAAACATCAACTTCATTTTGTCTCAAACCTTTTACCACTTCTGTATTCCTGAAAATTAGTATTTTGATGTCTTATTTCACCTTCTGCTACAAGTACACATTTTTTATATTAGTCTCTTTGTCCCCTTTTCTTTTAATAATCTAAAACTACAGTCCTGAATAGAATACATACACACACACAATTCTCAACATACATTTGTATTTTTTAATATCATTGGCTTTATTACAGCCTTAATCATAAATATTAATTGCAATTGCAACTGAAATAATTCTATTTCCCTCAGACATAGAGAAGAATATTTGGAGAAAGGTAATTATATCTTTTTTATGTAGCTTGCAAAAATATGTTGTATGTTCCCTGACAATCATTTATATCTATTTACATTTCTTAAAGTGGAAAACATATAGATATAACATAAATACTTTACTATAACATAAATAATTTCCTGTTGCTGCATAATGAATTACAATCATCTTTTCAACCTGAAATAGCAACATTCGTTATCTCAGTTTTCATGACACTGGAGTTCAGGTATGGTTTAGCAGGGTTGTCTGTTCAGTGTCACCAGCCTGAAATCAAGGTCTCTGGCTGACTGCACTATAATATTTACATAGGCTAGCTTTTTTTCAAAGTTCATGCCAGCTCTTAGCATAATTAAGTTCTTGTGCCTGCAGGATTGCAGTCCCATTCTCTTGGCTTTTGCTAGTGGGCACTCTAAGCTCCAAGGATTTGCCCTCAGGTCTTAGCCAGCTAGCTCTCATACACTGGGTGTCTTGCTTCTCAAAGCCAGCAGAAGACTCTTACTATGCTTCTCTATTGTTAAAATGGAATTTTTGAGATCAGTTGAGTCCAGGGATTCCCTATTCTTCCATCTTGTTGTTAAAGGATGTTTTGAAATTTTTTATTAAGTAGGCTTTCCACCAAAAAACCATAATTTTTGAAAAATTTAAAAATACACTCTTCACTATTCCATGCAATTTTTTTTCCAAATTAGTCACTGATCTAACAGCTTCTATGAAAATATATTTTTCTATAAAGTCTAATATAAAGGATTAGAAGATTTCACTCTAATATTAACATAGCAATCTTTTACAGATAAAATGTTGCAGATCTAAAAAGAGCTTGCAGATACAATTTTACAATATTATCCATAGATGAAATGAAATACAGAAAATATGATAACTCATATGGGGTTAAATGGTCCCTAAAAAGTCCTTTCAAATAGGTAGACCTCTAAGGATAAATTCTATCCTCATTAAAATAGACATACTTCTTTCTTTAGTTATAAGACAGTCTCCCCTAATTATTTTGTCATATCATTCCTCTAAGCCATCTTACAGACATCTAAAAGTTCATTATTTTATTTCACCTATTGACATTTTCATATTGAAACAATGGGATCCAAGCTGATATGCCTGTTTCAAAATAAAAGGATAGATGTCCAAGCCTAAAACCTATATAAGCTGTCACTCTAGGGGGAAATTTGCCACCAGAAACTCCAAGATCAAGTCAGACTAGATATTTCAGATTCATAAATGAAAGAAAAACAGAATGAGACCTTAACTATCTTTCAAATAGCTTTTTGTCATGATTTATATGTTGTGTTTTTTTTTTTACTTTCTAATTTTTGAAAGATAAAGACATGTTGGGTCGTTAGACATTAACACGTGAGCACTCTGAAATAAGGCCATTCTGCCATAGCCCAGGGAGAACTCACAGATGTGGAAGGCCAGAGATTATACTGTGGCACTTGTGATTTCCTTGATCCGTGAACTGTTTTCCAATCCAGTAAGTGTAGCATCTCAGTGGGACATCCATAAGAGTCAGTAAAAATTCTCAAATTGGTAAAAACATTATAATGCTTAAACAAATAAAAAGCATATATCAAAATTTCATTTACTTAATGAGGGAACCAGCAGGATGCAAAGCTATTTCAAAAGAGGGTTTGCAAACATTTTACATAGTCAGTGAAGAAAAGGAATAATGCAGTGAAATCACTGTTTCAAACAACTGATTTTTGATAAAATTTTGAGGCTGTCCACTATGGTGCAGAAACTATCACATTTTATCAGTTTTATAGAATTATAAACTATATGGGCCACAAGCAGATGTTCAAAGATGCATTCCTTCAAAGAGTGAAGCAGCCTCACTCTCTCAGGCAGCTTTGTTGAGAAATTCCTTAGTCACATACATATACATATACACAAACACACACACTTCATGCATGACAAAAATATAATAAAAATCAATTAATTCAGGGCCTCCCTGGTGGTGCCAAGGGTTGACCGCCACACTGTGGAGCTTCCACAGTCACTGCAGTGCGATCCCTGACAAGGGAGGTGACCCACATAGCACAGCAGACCTTTCCTGCCTCACCCGCTGCTCCTCTCAGCAGTGTATTTCAGTGGATCTGCCTGTTCTGCTCCCCACACTGTCTCTGGTGAATCTTCTCAGGCACCCCTCCTCCTCTAACCTGTATCTCAGCTCTTATATGCATAAATTAAAACAATCTTCAAAAAAAATCAACTCAACTGAATTTAGGTACTGAGAAATGGCAAAATAATCATACTTTTGAATCATGATAACACAAATCATTAATTTCAACTCTCCTCACCCAGAGAAAGCCACTTGCCAGAGTTTGTTTATAATTTTGAGGTTATAATTTTTTTACAAGTCTACATGTGCCCAACCACATACTGTTCACTTTTGTATTATTTGCTCTTTATATCAGTGGTATCATATTGGTTATTTTCTTCTCTGACTAAATAGAAAATTTGCTGAATTTGATAGGTATCACCGTGTTTCATTTATGTTCACTTTGAACATGTTAAGATTTATTATTTTCTTTATAGATGGTAACAAATTGTCTATTTTTCCATTATAACAGAACTACTTGGGCATATTGGAAATGTTACATGGGGCATAGTTACTGAGTGTGCACCAAGGAAGACAAGTCATATAGGTTGTTTACTGTTGCAATTTTACAAGTTAGTAACAAAAGGTAGTCAAAATGCTTGTGCATATTTTCATTCACAAGAAAAGCATGTGAGAATTAACTTTATCCATTACACATCCCCCAGGATAATCTTGCTTTAGAATGTAAATATGCATGTATATTCATGTATACATATATATGCATGTACACAAATATACACATCTAAATAAACACAAAAATGACAGTGTCTTTCAAACAACAACCTATTATTGCCTTGTGGAACAGCATCATTCGGAGTGGCTCAGGTTGGAGGAAAAATAACTCAAAGTCCAAGTAGTGAAAGAGAGTGACCCAGAGGGGCTTGTACCTATGGAGATTCAGTGCCAATTTTCTGAGCCAGCCACATTTATTTGGGCATCAGATTCAAGGAAGGTGGGCAAATATGTGGAGTATGTGTGTGGTAGGGATGTGTATTGGGGATGCCTAACAGTCTGGAACAAGTTAAGGGAGAATGAATAGGGGCTGTTGTTTGGAAGGTTCTGTTGTTGCTGATCAAAACATCCTATGTATAGTCCCTGTTTACACTTAACTCCCTGCCAAGGGGATCTAGTTGGTTCTGCTAATCTGGCCATAATGTTTGCCTGCTGTTTTCAGCAGATATCCTCATACTGAGACTTTTGTCCTGGTGAGAAGCCCCCTGCCTGACTTCATTTTAGTTTGACCAGCAGCAACTTTGGGCACCAAGAAAACATCCCAAGAACAAGGGGGGCTAGGGAATTCACAGCAACCATTATGAAAGCAGCTGCAGTTATACAACTTGAATTTATTGTTGTGCAATGGGTGAACACACAGCACTGGAAACTTCAGGGTATTTCTGTAAGGCTTCAGTTGATATATGGTTGGGTTGGGTACCAAGAAAGAAGAGGCTCATACTGGATTAGGTTTTATCTGATAGTGGGATAATTGTATGGCTGGGCATTTCAATAAATCTTTTGTGAAGGAGGGAAAATCAGAATAAAGATAGATAGAACTAGAATTGGTGAAGTGATTTGGTGAAAATAAAGGTTTTGGCATTTTGTGATTGCTCAGTAATCATTTATTTGTTTTCTTTTACTGTGGTCTCCAATAACATCATCTATTTTTTTTTTACATTGTTATTTTCCATGGTAGAACAACATAATTTGGCTGTAAGTGCTAAGTCAGTTTCTGGTATTAGGTATTTAGCATCATTAATTTAGGTAAGATCTGGTATTAGGTATTTAGCATCATTAATTCCTGGAAATCAGGGAGTATAATGTTGTGCCATTGTCAATAAAAACATCACAAAGTATGGGAAAAGAGAAACGGAAGTACAACTATTTATATCTTATATTAAATATAAGGTAGTTTATTAACACTTGAACTCTTGGTTCTGAGATTCTTCATATATCAGAGTTCCATAATTTAGATTCTAATCTTTTTTTTTTTCCTAGATATCTGCTGTCTCATGTATTTCCTAGTTCCTAAAATCCCTCCCTCCTTACTTCTCTTTATCTCTTTATTTACTACTCCATTATCAATTTTAAAATTCTCTAATGTATGAATTTTTTATTATCCCTTTGAAACTTTTATGAATTTATAGACTGTATCAAAGATCTTTCTCCTCCTATTGAGGTTTCCAGGAGAATAATATCAACACAAGAGTCTTCCATGTTTTACATACACCCACATCTTAAATCTACCTAGGACATCTTTCTGTAACAGTATAGTATTCTGTGTATTATTTAAAGCCTCCATTTTGGAGTCAGGTAAACTAAATATATATATATATATATATAAAGTACATATATATAAATATATATAAACATATTTCTAAGTTTTTAAGAATCCAAGAGAAATAAACAAAACCTCAATGCAAAATAATGTATCTGGGTTATAAAAATCAGAAGTTAGATTGATAAATAAGTGAATTAATGTAGAAAATAGTTCTACCCAAGGCAAAATTCCAGCACAGTAAATGAGAATTTGTTGTATTCTAAATACAGACACATGCACTCACAGTAACTATAGGAGGTAGCAGATGTATTAATTAACTTGATAATTGTGAAAATAATTTCACAATGTATATCAAATCAGCACATTGTATACATTTATATGTTCAAATATATAGTTCTATATTGAAATATTAAACAGATTGTTGGCTCTAATTGCTACCTGTGGAATTGAGCCTTACTCCCTATTTTTGCAATCTCATATCATTTGAATGTATCTTATTTATACCTGACACAATATAAGTGTAAAGTTGCCTTGAATACCTGAATATTTTAAAGAACTTGTAAGATAAATATTGCTTATAATTTGAATAAGTTACTGAACATTTAGAAATAAATACTAAATATCATAGGATAGGATCAATAAATAATTCATATGCAATGATAATAAACTCAAGATTTCAATATCTGGTTTAGTGTATATTTCTTTAAATATAATTGATCCCACTGGACAATGAACTCTTCTGGAACCTTTTCATTCATCTGTATCTCTCTTGCCTTCAGTACAGTTTCCAGAAATTATAAAATACTCAAGAAATCTTTTTAAGCAACTGAATCATTAAGTTCCAAAACTGAGTTACATAATTAGACAAATAATGATTTGGAGATATTAAATATTAGAAATCTATGATTATCGATCATTATAAACTTTTATTTTGAAAGTTCACGCCTAAATACAAGTTATAGGCAGTATAGCACATATTTTATTAGTGAGGTTTTTATTTTTTTAAATTTTGAAAATACCTATCAACTTCTACAGACAACTAAAATTATCTGAAATGTTTTAGGGAGATAAATAAGTGATAATTAGGTTTATTGCAACAAAAAAAGTCCAAACTTATTAGGAAATATAAATATGTTTTTATTTTAAAAAATTAGTTAATAACCAACAAAAATGAATTATTGATTTCTATTTGTTCAAAAGTTCTCTATGCATAGGCATTTTTAATTGATGTTTTAGATATCCTTATTCTACATAAAGTTATGAATTTTATACAATTTATAGCATTTCACATATATTTTATAGTTTTAATAACTATTATCTATAAAATACTGCAATAAAATTGTTATAAGACTAATTTAACCTACTTAATTTAATGAAATGTGGCCATTTTTAACACTATAAAAATCATTAAACACTAGGTAGGACTCTATTTTCTCATCTATATAATCAGGAATTAGTGGCATAAGACCTGCAGGTTTTTCAATGGGAGAAAAATCAGATAATCATAATGTACTTCAGATTCATAAGCATACTATTTGGTGCATAATTTATAACATTTTGATAATTTACAACAAGTAAGTGTATTGACTATAATCAAAAGTACTCTGAGTAATAATGCTTCTTTTATTAGGTAAGACCAAGACTAAATTTTCATTGTGATAAAATTAAAAGATACTGTGTTCTTTATTTAACTTGTTTGCAGTAGTCCACTTGGTGCTGGGTTTTCTAGATTAAGTATGTAATTCTACTTCCTGCAGTTATTCAGTGTCAATGGTTTCATTTCATTCACTTATTTTTTTAAAAGATTTATTTATGCATACAAAAGCTTGGTGTTGGCCAGATGTGTGGGGGGTGGGGTGGTGGGGGGCGGTGAGAGGATTCAACAGAGACAGACTGGAGAGCAGAACAGGCAGATTCAATGAAGCACGTTTCTGAGGGAAGCAGCGGGTGAAGCAGGAGAGGTCTGCTGTGCCAAGTGGGTTAGCACCCAGGCTGTGGATTAAACTCATGCTACAGCAGCTAAAAATAGCTTCATAGTGTTGAGACTTAACCCCTTGCACAACTAGAGAAGCCCTTAAATTTACTTAAATTACTACTTCATGTATTTATATTTTGCTTTATAATTCATTATAATAGTTTTTGCCTGACTGAAGCAGATGAAGCTCACCAAGGCAATTGTTCAGTACTCCCATTTACAAAGAAAAAATATTGAAGGATAAGGATCTTCTTTCTTTAGAGCTTCTCTCAGAAGTTGAAGATATCACTTCAGTTAACCCGTTGACCAGAATTTAGCCACACTGTCACATCATCCCTACTTATAGATATGCTGGTAAATGTAGTCTGAGTATGCCCACAACTTGGGACATGACAGCTGCTTTATCAGCTTACTTTGGTTGCAAGCTTCTAATTTTTCAAAATGTTTATGTGATATTTTCTAACTTCCCCAAATCCTAATTCATGACTGCTGAGCCAGTATTTCCTTGTGTCTCATTTATTTGTATAGTCACTTTTTTTCCCATATGTATTAGACAAAAGTCCTTCACAAATAAAAACAAAAAATGCTAAGTAATAATAGGGAAGAAGTCCATCCCTTTGACATTCATGTATCTGATGACATACTTCTTGCAATAAACAGAATGGCTCACCTCCTCCAAATTTCAAGTGATCTCTCTAATACTATATTCAGCTCTACCCATGATATCTGAGTAATAAGCAGTGTTCCTCTACCAGGGCCAAACACAGATCTTTATTTTCCCTTAAGCTATAAACTAAAAGACACGTTTTCTTCCCTGCACATCACAACTAGTAACTACTGGTGCAGGAATTAGCCAACTTCAATGAAACTCTCATTCTGAAAATACCTACTTTGTAAAGAAATGAAAGATGTGGGCCATAGTCGTTTTCCATAGCAGCTGTTGAGTGCCGAAGGGCAAGACTTATGAAGACTCCCTAACCTGACACACGGGCTTCTCCTTTATTATGTGTCTTATTTTTTTTTTTTAAACAAGCAATTAGCAAACATGTCCATTGTCTTTTCTGGGTTCTGGCATTGAATCTAGGAGATTCTCTCTAATCCATTATGCTGTATGGTTTCATCAAATAATGTGGAAGTGCGCATCTTCATCTGCAGTGACACAATTGCTGTGTGAAAGTTGTGGGCTGAGAGGTAGCAAGTTGCTTTAGGAGCTGAAAAGTCGAAAATACTAGAAGTTACTTTTTTATTTCTTTAACAACATCTTTACTCAAGAAAAGGATTCTGGACTGTTAACTGTGGGGTCAAAGTATAATTCCACTAAAGTCAAAATTGACATCTAAAAACAGATTTTTAAAGATAAAGTAATTTATTTACTGTTTTCTCTTCCCAAATCATGTCTCTTAATTTAATGAAAAATAGTTTGTGGCCACTAGACACTAAGTTTGACTGGAAAGAAGTATTTTTGGGACTGGACACCATGTCTGTTTGAAGACAGTAAGAGGAAGTTTCTTGAGAAAGATTGAATTTGTCCCCTTACCTTTTTCTATTGGATAAAGATAATTTATTCCTGGCTTTGCAAGGTTTAAATTCTGGCAGGTAGCTGACAATCCCTTTAGCATAACTAGGCAGAGGTTAGTTTGTGAGATGTGAAACTGACTGAGGTTTTCATGACTTAGCCGTTTTGAAAATTATAGCCATTTAACTGAAGTTATATACCTTTGGCATAGCTATTGTAGTAGTTTTCTGGGAATCCCATAATAAAATACCACAGGCTGGTGACTTAAATAGCAGAAAATAATTTTCTCATAATTCTGGAGCCTGGAAGTCTGAGAGGCCTGACTTGGCAGTGTTGATTTCTTCTGAGACCTGTCTCTTTGGCTTGTCAGTGACCATCTTTTTCCTCTATAAGCGATCTTTTCTCTGTTTCTAATAAACATTAGAAGGGTGCAGCAGGAAACATGAAGAGGGACACAACAGTCATGGAACAGGTTTGCAAGGATAGACTGTTGTTCAAGCAGAAGTTCTTATGCCATTTACTGAAAGCATACAAGTGAGTAAAAGCTGAGCATGCGAACAGGGTCCAGGGGTCAAGGAGGATAAAGGTTTATGAGAAATAGAAAATGGGACATTGTGACAAATGCCAAGAGACATTTGTGTCAGCAAAGTATATATGTTGATGTTATCACAGGCATAGTTTTCCTGAACTGCCATGGAGTTAGTCATGTAATCAAGTCATCAGTGGCCTATACATCCTTGGGCCTGCCTTGTGATATGGACTATAATCCCTAGGAAGTCAAACAGGAATGCTCTGCTGTGATTTGTAGATAGTAAATAGGTCACAATTTCCCATGAGTGGCCAGCTTATAGGAACCCACAGAAAGGTATGATTTTATACTATGTAAACACTTATGACTGTCCTCACCTACCATAAGAAACCTAGCTTAAGATAGCATGTAAATTGATCTGTCTCCCTATATGTAACCAATCTCCATCTCCATGGGTTCGGGGCCTATGGTAAGTGAGGAAGGAGGCAAAACTAGGATCGGGGAGCTGAAGGATGGTAGGGATATTGTCCATGAGAGGCAGGAGTCCACGGAGGGGTTTCTTGGTCTGAACAGTGCCAAGAGGGTTTCCATGAGTGGGGACATCCTGGTTTCCATTGTAAATGCTAAAATGTGGTGAGAACTTGTGACGCTGGCCCAGAACAGGGACCTACAACCAAAGTGAGAAATGGGCCTCCATAACATGTACATAACTCATGTGCAATGAGGAGAATTGTCATGGTGGAAAATTCCTGGTATTTAGTGTAAGAATTGAAGCTGGGTGAGGGAAGTATCCATATTGGGGATGACCTCACAGGTGTTAGAATCCCTCCAGAGAAAGGAGGACAATTGCTTGAGATGTGTAGTAGGGACTGAATACAGCCTAGATGGATATGTCAGAGCTGAAGAATGTGAGGTGGTTCTATATTACTCTCTGACCCTTAGTAGAAAAAGTATGGTAACCCTTGACATAGAGAATAAAATCTAAATTCCCCCAATATCATTACATAACATCCTTCAATAAAGAATATTCTTGAAACTTTTGTCAATCTTTAACTAAAGTACTTGCAATTTTTCAAAAATTATTTCATATAATGGGAGTATACATTCCAATGTAGTGCATGTAATAAATTTATAACATTTTGAAGTCCAGCTAATGGAATAATTTCTTGATTGCTACTGACCCTAACAGAGACAAGTCCTACTTTTTCTATTATCTTTTTAAATTTTACTTCTCATTTTATTTCTCTACAACTCTTCCTAGCTATCTACTTTTACATCTTACAGTTGGGTATAAGGAATACACACAAACGTATGAATAGTATGAATGGTACACATCTATATATATTTCCAAAGTGTGTGTGTATCTTCCCTCAAAGTTCCAGATCTATGAGAAGAAATTAAAGGTCTAAAAACCTTTTTATGGTAAAGAGAATTTATTTGGACTTTATGCGAAGAATGATTGCTAAATTCATGAGATAATGTAACACCACTAGGGAAAACAGTGATCCACATCACTTCATACTTCTGAGTTCTACCTACTTAAGCAGAAACATCTTTTTAAATCTTTTTATTGTGTTTTCTGGTGATATTTTTTTCCCTAAACACCATTTCTTCTTTTGCTTCATAAGCTGACCTGATCATAACTTTACTTGTGACTCAGCAATCCATTAACAATCCATATGCTTCTACTGTGTGTTGATATCACTCTAGAATAGCTGCTGCTTTGCTTTTTTTTTTTTTCTTTTCAGTCTTAAGGACTGTCAGCTCACCTTTCACCTCTCCCTAATAGTCTCTCGCTAATGTTCTATTCCAACATGCTGTAGACTGATAACAAGAGTTCATTATTTAGTGAGAACTAATGAAGTTCTAAGAAATGAGAAATACATTGGATGTATTATTTGAATGAATTCCATGACAAAACTTTATATAATGTACATTAGAACATTCCTTTTGCTACTAAATTTCTGATTTTGATGCTAAACACTGAAATTTTATTGCTAACTTCTACCCTTAAAACACTAGAGAAGTGTAGATTTTGTATTGAATTTAAAATGTAAGAGTATGTGAAAAATACACATATTTCTCCATGATTTAAAATTCATTTAGGAGCAATATTTCAGATCTGTGTAGTTTCCACAGATGTTGAAGTTGAATTCAGAAGGTTAACACTGAAACATATATTGTTATTTTCCCACTACCAACACTAACATTGTGTTTATATTATGTATTAATGACTCATAAAACAATATTGCTGCTGAGAACTGTTCAGCTTATGCCAAATATTCTTGCTCTTCCACCCCTGCTTCAAAATGTCATGTCTTTCAGCTGTTCAACTTCCAGCTGCCAAAAATCAATGGTCTACATCTGCTGATTCTTTTGTTGTTCTAAATCAAAATCCATTGTCAATTGGAAACTCAATCATCAATAAATTATCTATATGCTATGACTATTGATAATAACAACAAATTCATTTATTTTCCCAGATGCATGAAGTATCAAAAATTACATTTTTCTATTTCTATATTTCAAGTCAGTGAAAGAAAAAGTGAAAAGATTTTGAGATTTGGTCTAATAAAGAACATTCTGTCAAATATATAAAATGCATATATTCATGCTATATATCATATAAATGATATATTTTTCATCTATCTAAAAACCCTTGTTTACATTTTGGATTCCCAGTCACATCACATATTGAGTTGATTTTATGGAACTAGAATAGAGTCTTAAATTTGTCACTTTCTAAGCAGAAACTAAAGGGATTAGTATTTAGGTCACATTTGTAAAAATTCAGTATAAATTCAAGTTTGGAAACTTTTTGAGATTTTCTTGAAATTCAGCTAAAGTGTCATTGTGTGGAGAAGTAGAAATTGTGGTAAATGCTGTAATTGAAAGTTTTCACACTACTATGGATACTCCAAATTGGCTACTGTAGCTTTTTACTGAAGTGCTTTCACAAAACTATCTTCAGAGAAATCAAGTGCTATTTTCCATTATAATGCTTATTAAAATGGCCCATTTTTTTCTTTATTAATTTAAAACAATGTACATAATTTGGGGGAATAGGTCCACACCTCATTTATGGCACTAAATCCCCACCGTCTGCTATGTGATCACTTTGCTTCCCAGACAACCCCTGGTGCTTACTGGCATCAGCTGAGGTCTGTCATGGTGGAGGCTGCCCCCACACCTCTCAGGGCTTGCTGATCCCTATGGGCCACCCACTGCTAGTAGAGTTGCTTTAAGGAGCTGTCCCAGGGTGCATTCAGATCTGTGTAGGTCTCATATGGGAGACTGGTTCTAGGCCCCTTGCTCGAACTCGTTGAGGACCATGGCTTGCCTAACAGGTCTGCTTCTAGGTCCAGTCTGGGGCTGGCTGAGCTCTGTGCTCCATGGGGCATGGTGTGGCAGGCCTGCTGCCAGGTCCTGTCCCAGGTCTCTGGGCTCCCTGAGTTCTGCCGAGGATTCCTGTGTAAGGATCTGGCCAGTTGTTGCCTGCCGTTTGCAGGGTCCACTGGGCAGCCAGGGTTCACCTTGCCTGCCAGCACAGGTTACCTGCTTGGTGTGCTTCACTGTTTGCTGGGGTGCCCCTCCTCTAGATGCCACTTGGCGTGTATGCTCTAATGGTGTGTTTTCAGTCAGAGGTCATCAGTTCTGCATAGTCCAGTACAAGCAAGTAGAAGATGTCAGCCCTATATCTTTATTCTGCCCCCACTTACCCCACTATTGTTAATTATCCGTTCTAAAGTTACCCACATGTCTACATTAAAATTGAAATTGGTTATAGATAAATGATGAAATAAAGAAAATGGATATGAGGGAGGAAAGACACATTTTTTCAATATTCATGTGAATCAAGGAAAAATTGAATTTTGAACTAAATAGGAGGCATATAGAAAAATGGATGTAATGAATGAATTAATATTCTTACCTTTTCCTACCACCATCTCTTATATCACCTTTGACTTTCTCTCTACTTCTCCATCTTCTCCTTAGAAACTTCACTTTGTTTAGTGACCACTAGTTTTTATAAGTACTTTAGTTTGTTCTATTGTCCACCATGTAAATGTCCAGTATTTGTCTTTGTCATTCTGATGTGCTTGTGTTTATCTGCTGTTGTGGCAATCTATTATATTTTTAATTAATTATAGTATTAATTATATT
Organism: Galemys pyrenaicus; assembly: GCA_019455555.1. NCBI lineage: Eukaryota > Metazoa > Chordata > Mammalia > Eulipotyphla > Talpidae > Galemys > Galemys pyrenaicus. The sequence continues at coordinate 205,315 of JAGFMF010011679.1, read as the reverse complement.
ATGCTTTGGTCAGGTAGTTCTATTTTTATCGACCTCATATTTTGTTCATCTTGATTCTGTGTTTTATATGATCCATTGTTAGTATATAATATAGCAAATATTGTTAAAAGTCTTAAACTCTTCAGGCATATTCTTCAGTTCTTCAAGATTGAAACTTCTTTTAGTGCCTTTTTGCTCCAGCAGTTGTGATATGTTCTTCTTTCTGTTTAGTTAAGTTTTTATGTGTAGTAGCAGGGACACATTCAAACTCTGGCCTTCATGCCTATTTGGATGGCCAGCGAACAGATGTCAGCAAGGTATAATAGGAAGAAAGGAACTGGGGCTCTAGGCCACAGACGAGTTGATTCCAGTAAGATTCAGAGAATCAAGCTTCCTCCTGTGCCGCAGGTAGCAGAATTGTACAGTGTGGATTCATGGTTATCCCCTCCCCTAGGCCAACACCTTGGCAAAAATGTCTCAAGGTCTCATGTCAGGCACAGCCAGTAGTCATCACTCTGCATCCCTACTCCTATAGTTCTCCAGTGGTGTGCTCTCCAACCTGGACGCCAGCTGTGTGCCTCCTTATTACAGCCAGTGCACTGTTGGGTCTTCAGATTTCCCTATGTAGGTATTTTCTGTAAGTCAATAACTGTAGCAGAGCTCTCTGTATGACAGCCAAACCCATGCCTCATGACTTACTGCTTGCCAACACTTTTTCCTAGGCCTTTCTACCAGACCATTGCTCCTCATGATTGCTATAGTTCTCTATCTTTTAGGATAACTGACTTCACTCTGTTGTAATTTAGTTGTGACTATAAAGCAAGCGCACCCATTGTATTCACTCACTCTTTGGCTTACATGCCTTTCTAAATTAATGTTTTTATGTTGTCTTTATTAGTCTACTTTAACTATTAGTCCTCCCAGTGTAGAAGACTTCTGTTAGATATAGCTTTCCTGACCTTATACTTCAAAAAGATTAAAAGTGAAGGAAAAACCACTTATATGTCCTCCCTGGTGTTGCAAGGGATTAAGACTCAGCACTATGAAGCAATTCACAGGCACTGAAGACCAAGTTCAATCCCTGGCCAGGGAGTTAACCCACATAGTGCAGCAGACCTCTCCTATCTTGCCCTTTGTTCCCCTCAGCAGTGTATTTCAGTATATTTGCCTGTTCTGCTCTCCACTTTGTCTCTTCCTACCTCTGGCCTGAACCCCAGCTCTTCAATGTATAAATAAATAAGTCTTAAAGAAAGAAAACACTTATACCTAGTAACAAAATTTTTTATACACAAAGGTGAGATATTAAGATGTCCTTTTCTCTCCTCAAATACTTTTGCACTACTTAGGTAGTAGGTATCAACAGTCTCCTAGATAAGACATAGTGCAACTTATATTATGGAAACAATGTGCATAAAATGTTTCCTTATTGAAATAATAGGAAGAGACCTAGGCACAGTGAAATTTCTATTTCTAGCTGGAAGGGTTTGCATATACTGATTTTCATTGCATTATATTTGAGGATATCCTATATAAGAAGTTGGTATATTTCAGCTTCTAAGTCAGATGACCCTTAGTCAACTTACTTTGTTGAACTATACCTAATTTTGTTCAGTTATTTATGACTTATTCCTGTTAATGATTGCAAGCCTAGTTTATTGGTCAGAGTAAGGAATGGATTCAAGAAAATTTATTCAGAAAAAGCATTAGCTAATGTTTACACTTTAAATGTTAGGGAGATTATTAAATGCCAAGTTTTTTAAAAATGGACTTATTGGTCCACTTTATGTTTAACAGTTCACCATATGGAACCTTATAAAGATTATACTCTGTTTTCTTTTAAAGTAATGATATCTGGATAAACTTCAACTTTGTTTTTGATGCAGTTACACAGATTTAAACAAATAAGCTTGACATCCTAAGTATTTATGAAATATTTTCTCTTTCTAAAGAAAGCTTTAATTTTCCTATTCAAATGAAGTTTTTCTAAATTATAATTCAGTTTTTCACTGAAACAGTCTTTTCCTCCATTTTATTGCTGCCTGTAATGATACCAAGAGGCAGAGCCCTGAATATAGCATCTGTATAGTTACGTATTTCCAAAAACCGACTGCATAATAACCCATCACCAGTTCAGTCCAGCATGTCCAAACTGTGATCATCTGCTTAGTTGCCTCTCCCAAACCCAGGTCATTTTATTTTGAACATACAATTACATGACTATTTACTGTTGTCAAAGGGTCTGTTTTAAAGCTTGTCATCAATTCTAGTGCTGCTGGCAGAAAATAGTTGGCCAGATTCCCTTATGTAATTTTAAAATGTGTTTTCTTTATATTTTGGAATAGTCCAGTAACTTTCAGAGAGAGAAATTCTGGATCAGATGGATAATTCACCATCAGATGGATAATTCACCAGCCATTATATCTGTTTTTGATGTGGATATGTTCTTTAATCATCAAAACACCTAGAAGACATGCTCTGGTTGATCAGGCATTTGGGGAAAAAAATCTAGAGGGAAGGTATTCAATTAAAGCAACAAAAAAAGAAAAATTGGATGTTTTCCTAGATGAAAGGATAAAGCAATTTAAATTATAATTAAGATATCATTGAATCACTGAATAAATTGGCACTCAGTGAAGTGAAGTGATTTTTAGGAAAACTAAAAACATGATCACTGAGATAAAGTCCCTGACTCCAGAGTCACAGTCCTAAATTCAATCCATTAAACTACCTAATACCAGTGTGGGCAGTCACAATCCCTTCACCTGTAAAGTAGAGGAAATATTGCCCAAATCAGAAAGTTGTGCATAAATTAAATGAAAAATTTTAGTCGATTAGTAATTGTAGTTATATAATTTTTTAAAGAGTCAAAGTGATGAAATCTTTAAAGTTCTTTAAGGTGATATATTTTGCATATTTTAGAGCATGCTCTTTTTTTGTATGTTTTATCCCTCACATTACAGACTTCCTTAGGGCAAAAACATCTTATATTTCTTGATTATCTTCCATAATCTCTTTTCTAATGAATGCAAAATAGTAGTTAAGCATTAGGTTCTTAATTGTTTGAAGTCTGGAGGGAAGATTCTTCCCTCTGTTAGAATATCATGATAATGTTCTGCAGAAAATCCTACCTAGTCATAAAATGAAGTGCAATGTAAGTTGTTTTCCCCCATCAGCAACATTTTTTTCAACTACTAATTGCATCAAACACAACAGAAAATAGAACAATAAAACAATGTTACTTCTGTTGTTAATGTTATTTGATATCTATATATGATATATGATATATATCTAATAAATGAAACAGTATTCATGGGGTTCAAAGTTTAGTTCATAAGTTTAATAAAAATACATAATGCAAATAAGTTACCATATGCATACCATATATATGATATACCTACCATATATATACCATATATACAATATACCACATATATTATATACATACCATATATGATCTATATACCATATATATGATATGTACAATACATATGATATATATACCATATATATGATATATATATATATTCACCAGTCTAGGAGACATCTGCACAGTGTGCCTGTAGAAACCTTCCCAGATGAGGTGAAAACAAGTTGATTCTTATAGGATGCATAACACAAAAATTAGATGTAACTTTAGACCAAAAGAAGATCATGTATGAATCACTGAAGGAGTAAAAATGCAACAAATTTATTTAAGGACTATGGCATGTTTTTTCCTGGAAATAAAAAATAAGTGCTCAAAACTTTTAAGACAGGGGCTTGATAAAATTAAAATTTTAAAAGTGCAATCTGTATCACTTTAAAAGAAGGAATTAATGAGGAAATGAAGAACAGAAGAAATCAGGGAGGAGTCTCATATCTGTGTATCAGTGATAATAGAAAAAGATAGCAGGTTTTAGAGCCATTAGTAAAGGCAGACTATGAAGAAAGAGAATATCATGGATTAGGCTTCCCTGGAAGCAGATCTTATGGCAGAGCTATGTGTACAAAACATGTATTGAGGAGTATTAGGAATCAACCCTAAACAGAACTCTAAAGGAAACTCTATAGAAGTTGGATTAAATATTAGACTCAGCAAATGCCACTTAATATGATAGAGAGCTGTGACAATAGAATGGTATTTCAGCATAGTCCATTAGTGACCGTAGACTGGTGGTTTAGACTGTCCAGGTACATGTCTTTGAGTAAGATGTTTTATTCACTCTGGGCCATGAGATTGGTATCAGCCATTAGCCCCTGTGGAATAAATGAGTTTTGAGTGAACTGGAGCTCTGAGCAATGCATAACCACATACAGAATGGAAAAGAATATGGAGAGTCAACAAATGTGTGAACTATGTAATCAAGGTCATCTAAATGTGGCTTGGGGACAGTTTCTTAAAATTGTGTTTCAATCAATCATTAAATATAGTACTATTCATATTATTTTTGAGAAGAATTAAGAGCAAAAATCATTTTGTTACTGTTCTTAAAGAACTGAAAGGCTGATATAATTTGTCAAATTACTGAAAGTGTCCTTACTAGAGTAAACAGAAATAACTAACTGAAGAGAATAACAACAACAAAAAAAGTGAGAACATTATTTTTGCCTTTCTGACAAAGTTCAAACATTTAAACACAGCATTTTGGATTCTGATACCAAAACACTAATATGGTTCTATCCTAAAAGGGATGAGAGCAAATTAATAGTTAAATAGCCTTTCTTAAGAATAAATGCATTTATTATGTATTTTGAGTACTCCAGTGTATAAATATACCACATCTTAACCCACACACTTGTCATAGAGCACTTAGGTTATTTCCATAACTTGGCTATTATAAATAGTGCTGCAAAGAATATGGGAGGATATATATATATAATATCTCCCTTCATATTCTTATTTTTGTGTTGTGGTTTGTTTTTGTTGTTGTTTTGCATTATTTGGTAGATAAGTAGGAGTAGAATTGCTGGATCAGATGGTAGATCAATTTTTTTATCAATATAAATTTTTTAATTTACATATACTTGCAAGCAATTGTAATCCCCATGTGTTCCCCATCACCATCTCACCAGTGCACCATCACCTCAGTCCCTCGTGCTCCCGTCTGCCCTCACCCTCCCCCTCCCCTCCCCACCAAGTGTCCCCAGTCTGTCCTTGTCTCCTCATTTTTGGTTTTTGTGTCCTTATTGCTATTATTGTTATTATTATTGTTCTTATTCCTTTCCTTGATCCTTATTTGGTTCCCTTATATTCCTCCTAAGGGAGGAACCATCTGGTATGTTTCTTTTGCCTTCTGACTTACTTCGCTGAGCATAATCCATCCAGATCCATCTATGTTCCTATGAATGAATCTAGTTTTTCATTTCTGATTGCTGAGTAGTATTCCATCGTGTATATGTACCACAGCTTCCCGATCCACTCATCTGTTTTTTGGCATTTAGGTTGTTTC
>JAGFMF010011679.1:52289-197390 GCA_019455555.1 Galemys pyrenaicus | reverse complement strand
GATAGTTGGTATGATTTCGATCTTAGAGTATTTGCTAATGTTCGTCTTGTGACCCAGTATGTGGTCAATCCTGGAGAATGTTCCATGTGCACTTGAGAAAAATGTATACCCATTTTTTTATGTCAAGCCCATGAGATCTAGAGCCTTGTTTAGTGCACTGATAGGTAGATCAATTTTTAATGTTTGGAGAAAACACCGTACTGTTTTCCATAGGAACTGGACTAGTCTATGTTCCTACCAACCTTACACAAGTTTACCATTTCTTCCATACCCTCATCAACACTTATTACTTCTGGTCTTTTTGAGATAAGCAATTCCCACTAGTATGTGATAGACATTATGGATTTGATTTACATTTCCCAGAGAAATAATGATGACCATTTTTCTTGTATCTGCTGGTCATCTGTGTGCTTTGTTTAGGGAAGTGTCTATTAACTATGCTGTCCATTTTTTTGATTGGGTTGTTTTTGTTCTTTGTAGATTTTGGATATTAACCCATCATCAGATATTAAGGTACAAAGATTTTCTACCAGATAGTGAGGATATAGGATGTAGTAGGTTGTTTTTCCATTTTAATGAGTTTCTTTTGCTGTTAAGACCCTTTTTAGATTGACTTTCATTTGTTTATTTTTGTTTCCCTTATCAATATTATCAAGTCCCCAGTGACCTCTCAAGCCAATGTCTTGGGGCATTTTGCCTTTGTTTTCTTCTATGTATTTTATGGTTTCAAATCTTACATTCAACTCTTTAATCCATTTCAAGTTAATTTTTGTTTATGGCAAGAGATAGTCTAGCTTCATTCTTTTGCATATGGATGTCCAGTTTACCCGATTCAATTTATTGAAAAGACTTTCCTTTCTTGGCTCATTTGTCACAGATTAATATTACCTATAAGTGAGTTCATTTCTCAGATTTCAAACCTATTCATTGCTCTGTATATTTATTTTCATTCTAACATAAAACTGTTTTTGATTGCTATAGCTTTGTGGTATAGTTCAAACCCTGGGAAGTGTGAAATGTTCCTTCTTTATTTTAAGGATTGCTTAAGCTATTCAGGGTCTTTTGTTGTTCCATATAAATTTCAGTAATGTTTTATTTCTTTGAAGAATGTTATAAAAGGTATGCTAAGGATACCTTTGAGTAAGATAAACATTTTAACAACGTTAAAGCTGTTAACTCATGAACAGGGCATCTATTTCTTTTTCTTTCTTTGTGTCTTCTGTTGTTTTCATTAACAGGAATTTCATCTCTTTTGTTACATTTTCACCAGATATATCACTATTTTTGATGCAGTAATAAATGGGATTGTTTTCTTGAATTGTTTCTATTCATTTTTTTTGTACAAAAGCACAAAACCAGTATCTTTATATTGATCTTATAGTCTATTACTTTACTGATTTATGATATTTATTATATCTAGTAGATTTTTAGTGGCGTCTTTAGGGTTTTATATATATTTGCAGGGGTGTGTGTGTGTGTGTGTTTGTGTATGGTCATCTGTAAATAGTGATAGTTTTTCTTCATTTTTTAAAATTTGGTTTCCTTTAATAACTCTCACCTAATTGCTCTGGTTAGGTTTTCCAATATATATTCAATGTTAGTGGTAAAAATGGATACCCTTATCTTGTACCTGGAGGAAATTCATTTTCTCAATGTTGAGTGGAATTTGTGAGTTTTCCATATATAACATTTATTATATTGATGTTTGTCCCTTCTACTCTTTATTTTCAGGGTTTCATCTTTAACAAATATTGTTGAATTTCCTGAATCTATTGATAGGATCACATGATTTTTATCTTTTCTTTTGATGATGGGGTGTATCTTTGTGTCTCTGGAATAAATACTACTTGGTCATGATATGTGATCCTTGAAGTGTATTGTTAAAATCAGTTTACTAAGATTTTTTTGAGGATTTTTGTGTCTGTATTGATCATGATTATCAGTTTTTAGCTTAATTTTTTTGTCATATGCTCATCTGTTTTTAGTATCGCAGAGTAAAGCTGACCTCAAAGTGTATTTTGAAGTGTTTCTTCTTCTTAACTTTGTTGAAAGAATGGAAAAATTGGTGTGTGTTCATCTTTGAAGGGTTGGTAGAACTCACTAGTGAAAAGATTTAATCCTGAACTATTTTGTGGGGGAGAAATTTTCAATGTTTCAAGTAAAGTTGTACAAGCAAGTTTCCTTGCTTGTAATTGGTCTGTTCAGATTTTCTGTTTTTTTCCTTGAACTGATCATGACGTCTGTTGTAACATCTCTTTCACTTCTGATTCTATTCATTAGCATTTTCTCCTTTCTTTTGCAATTCAAGCTAGAGGTTCGCTTTTACTTTCTCCACCTTCCTCTTAACTTCAGAAATAGTATCTACTAATTATTTATATAAGTATTTGCCTTTACTATTCTTTTTTTTTTTTTAAAGATTTATTTATTTATGCACACAAGCACTGGGGTACAGGCCAGAGGTGTGGGGGTGGTGAGAGGATTCACCACAGAGAGCGGGGAGCAGAACAGGCAGATCAACGGAAGTACACTGCTGAGGGGAGCATCGGGCACAGCAGGAGAGGTCTGCCGCGCCATGTGGGTCCTCTCCCTGGCCAGGGGCAGGGATCGAACTCGTGCTGCAGTGGCTGCGGTTTGCTTCATAGTGCGTTGCTTAACCCACTGCGCCACCAGGGAGGCCCTGCCTTTACTATTCTGACTTGCCTTACTCTTATAATTCCTTTAGACTCTCTTTATTTTGCTATACATTATATTTCCTCTTATATTTGAATAAAATTTCATTATGTGGGTATTGTACATCTTCTTAATCCAGTATTCTATCAGTGGGCACATTAAGTTGTTTCCATGTACAACTATTGTAAATAATGCTGGCGTAAACAGTGCAGAGCATTTTTTTTTTTTAAGGTTGAGAATTTTGTGTTCTTCATAAAAATGCCCAAGAGTTAGATTGCTAGAACATACAATATTTTCATTTTAAGTTTAAGGTAAATTCATATTCTTTTCCAAAATGGCTGGACTAGTTTACATCCTCATCAACAGAATAATAAGGCTATTCTTTTTCCACATCTTCACTAGCACTTGTTAGCATTCCTTTGAATATGTGTCATTTTCTTAAGCCATGTTTCATGAACTGCATCCCTTTATTAAAAGAAATGATGGACAGTTTTCCATATTTCTACTAATCTTCTGGATATCCCCTTTGGTGAATTGTCTGTTCAGATCTGCTTCCCATTTGTTAACTTGACAAGTCACCACTTGACAAATTTCTTATTCCAAATCAGAATAGTCTGAATCTCATTTGCTTAAAGAGGAGCCAGTCCAGCCGCTTTTACCTATATAAGTATGCTCCCTGCCCAAGCTTGTTGGCAGATACCTCAAGGGCTTCTTGAGTCTGTATTTCCCACTACAGTCCTGAAGCCCCAATGACCATTTGCTGTAATACCCAAGCAGTAACACTTCTTTTGTAATATCTGAGCTGTAAAGCAAGAGCTATAACACTACTGTTATAAAACTGGAGCTGTAACATTACAGCTAAGACTAGATATCTTTAACACTTCTACTGTAACACATGAATTGTAACCCTTGAGCTGTAAAATGGTTGCTGTACTCTTCCAGACTTTGGTATTCTGGTGACAATAGTTTTAAAAAGAAAAGTTCAATTAAAAAATTTCAAAATACATGAAAATATATTTCACAAAGACAATATACCAAGAAGAAAGTAAGTACACAAAAGTATGGTCAATACAATTTTATTATCCATTAGGGAAATGTAAGTTAAATACAAAGAAACATTATTATACAACTGTAAGTATAGCTAAAATAAAAAAAAAAATAGAGACCTTATCAATTGCTGGCAAGGACATAGGAAACCTTACTTGTTCATACATTGCTGATGGAAAATGAAATAGTATAGCTACACAAAAGAATAATTTGGCAAGTTATTATGAACTAAACATGTATATACATTCAACTGAATGTATGACATTTACTTCAGAGTTTGTTTAAAAATGTTTAAACAATATGTATATAAAATATATAAAAATCCCAAGTAACTGTTAATGGCAAACTGTGTATGTGTGTGTGTGCGTGTGTGTGTGTACTCTAAGAACAAACTAATACAAAGAACAACATGAATTAATCTCCATATAATTGTGCAGAGAACAAGTAGCTAATGCCAAACTGTTACATACAAGGTACATGATTCTGCTCATATAATAATGTTGAAAGGACAAATCTATGAAACTGGTTATCATATGTCATTGTCAGGGTTAAGGCCTGGAAGTTTGGACAGAGAATTAAGTAAGGTTGTGAATTGGCTATAAAAAACAAACATGAGGGGCCTCCCTCCTGGAGAAAGGGGTTAAGTCACAGCACTAAGAAGCTATCTATAGCCACTGCAGCTCGAGTTCAATCTCTGGCCAGGGAGGTGGTGACCCCCATGGTGCAGCAGACCTCTCCTGTCTCGCTTGCTGCTCCCCTCAGCAGTGTATTTCAGTAGATCTGCCTGTTCTGCTCCCCAATCTATCTCTGGTGAATCTGTTCACATCCTGCACCTCTGACCTGCATCCCAACTCTTGTATGCATAAATAATTTTTTTTAAAGCAAACATGAGGGGTCTTTGTTGTTTGTTTTGATGGAATAGTTCTGTATTTATAATGTAGATACCCTGGTTATTTTGCAACAGTATATCTGCATTATAGATTGCCAGCTGTTATCATTGGGGAAATTGGGTAAGGGTTCAAAGGTCATCTCTGCATTATTTTATACAACCTTATATCATTCTTTAATTTTCTAAAATTTAAAAATATGCTTATCACAAAGCCTTTGTTTAGATTTTCATTCAGGTATAATTGAAGTACCAACAAGGATTATTAAACAAAGCATTCCCTGTTCTATTTCATTGTATTTATCTTTGGGAATGTTATTCATTCTGATCATAAAAGTAATATTCTTCTAGAGAAAATTATTCCTAACATAGACAGGTATAATGATTAATCATTTCTACATCAGTCTCATTGGTTTTTTTATCCTTTCTACTATAATGGAATTGTTTCTTTTCTTGAAGTCTAGTCTTACGCATTGTATCAGTTCATTTTCTGCTTTCCTGGTCACTTTGGGATGACCTTTTACAATCTTTAAAACATCTACATACCTCTTTATTTACTTCCTGTAGCAGTTACATATACTCAAGTGAGTCTTACTCAAAACACCAAGTTAAAGCAAAAGTGCTCAGACATAGATTTCAAAGGCATTTCCATGTCTCAGCAGGAGATTATTTCCCTCTTACCAAATTCCATTTACTCCTTGCTACCATATAGTTTCTATCAAGGTTCCACAGGTAATGTAATTGTTAACACATCACTGACCTGGATGCTTTTTAAAATATGCCCAAAATAGCCGTCAGTCAAAATTTTCATCATCAGTTATTGTTTCCCTATTTACTAAGCAAATATTTTGTATTTGATCAAAAGAAGATTAACATAAATTTAGTGAAGCTTAAATCTCAACACCATTCATCCATATTATTTGAAGCACTAGCAATGCAGTCACATTTGTGGGTGTTGTTTATTTTATATAAATTTGGGAAAGAGCTTTATTATTAAGTGCTGATTGTGTTATCTTTTATACTTTAAATTATTCTCGTTCACAGTTGTGTTTCTTTTGGGTAGAATTGACAGGACCTCTGTCATTTCTGGAATCTACCTAACATAGTGTTGAGTTTTGGCTGTAGTGGAATAAATTGATGTGGTTCATAGTTGCTTCTTAAAAACAGTGCTTGTAAGTCATTCTGGTTTGCCAATTGGTTTCCACAAATGTGCCTGTCCCCGTCTGTGACAATATACTAGAGGTCATGACAAGAAGTGTAGGACCAGAGATCTTATTTAAAAACAAGTGTCTATGACACCCAATCACAAGACATATCAGGAGTTAAAACATGACTTGTACATAGCCAGAAGCTGTTGGAATTTATTTGGAAAATTCTTTTGGTAACCACCTGAGAAAAACTGTAAGTTAGAAGATTTAGTTCTCTTTAAAGTATGGTCAGATCAGTATTCTGCCAAGAACATATAAAGAATTAATTATAGATTATGCATCCAAACCTTTAAAGAAAACCTTGTTTGAGTAATCAGTTAATTATTAATTAAAGACATTATTTTCCTAGACATTTTCAAGTTTGTGGTAGTATATGGGCTTTTTTTTGTTAGATTCTAATTTGTAGTGCTTTCACTTATTTCTAAATGTGTTCTCATATTCATTCTCATTCACATATGTGATTTTGTACGTGTAATCTTGTTTTCTTTTTTAAAGCAGCAACAAAAATACTAAATAGTTTTCCTCATAACGTGGAGCTATCTCTATTGAGTCTTGTTTATTTCTTTTCACAGAAATAACTAGAGTGACAGCACTACCGCTACAGCCACACCTTACCGTAGAGCCCATAGCTCCACCTCTGCACCACTGCTTCCAGCTGGCCCTCCCTGACATGAGCTTCTGGTATGTGTGTACATTTCTACAGTTTCTGTGCTTGTGTGTTTCTAATGATTAATGTTATAACCATATATGAAAAAAAAAAGTTCACAGTTAGGTCAGTGCCGTTGAGATGAAGAAAACACCTGGACAGATGGTCATATTGGAGAAGAGATCTACAATCAGGTACGCCTCTCTGTTTGCAGGGCACATACAAAATAAGGTAAGGATTAAAAAATAAATTTTAAATGTGTTTAGGAATTAGGCAAAACAGCTAAAAAAATGGCAAGAAATTTGGAATCCAAGTCAAAGGGGAGAAGGCAAGTCAGAAATCAGAACATTTTAAAGAAAAATCTGTCCTTTTTACACTCAAGAATAGTAAAAATTAAAATAAAAGGAAATAGAAAATATGACAAAAGATAACACTAATATTTAAAAATATGTGAGCCAACACTGGTCACTTAGAGGGTTTGCATACTTAATTTGACTAATTAGTATGAAAGTATTTCTCAATGCCTGCACCATTCTGTACTCCTACCAGCTGACAAATATTCCTTGAGATTTAATATCCTTCATCTTTGTGATTTTTCCATAACTAATAGTTGCAAACTTATCTATGTCCAATTAATTTGCATTCTTATTGTTGCTTTTTATGCATCTCTTCATATTGTTTTTGAATTTTTAAAAAAAAAAATTGTGGTAACAGTAGTTTACAGCATTCAATGTGATTCAAAGCCATAGAATCACATCTCCTAAGATCCTTGTCACCACACCACACCTACCAACTAGGCACACACCATCCTCCACCATAGTCCATTGGTACCAGTCTCCACTTTTTCTACCATCTGCTATTTTGTGGCCTCAATTCCACAGTCAGATTTCTAGGATTTGTTACTGGTTTTTCATTGTCTGAACCTTTTGTCATTCTCTTTCCAACCTATTCTGCTTAATATTATTCCCTCCAGTTTCATCCATGTTGTTGCAAATGCCAAGGGTTCATGTCTTTTTACACCTGAGTAGTGTTCCATTGTGTATTTATACCACATTGTTCTAATCTACTCATCTGCCCTATGGAAGGAGTTAAATTGCTTCCTTAACTTATGTAAATAGGACTGCAGTGAACACAGGATTACATATATATCCTTCAAATTAGTGTTTTTGCATTGTTTGGTAGATGCCTGCTGGATCATAGGGTAGATCTAGTTTTAATATTTTGAGAAACCTCCATACTGTTTCCATAGGAGTTGGACCAGTCTACATTCCCACTGACAGTGTAAGAGGTTCCTTTTTCTCCATATCCTCACTGATACTGGTTTATGATCTTTTTGGTGTGGAACATCTCATATGTATAAGGTGGTATCATGTTGTGATTTCAGTTTGTACTTCCCTGATTAAGTGATGATGAGAATATTTTCATGTGTCTGTTGGCCACCGGTATATCTTCTTTGGAGAAGTACCTATATAGTTCTTCTGCCCATTTTTGTTTGGGTTGTTTTATTTATTGTTGGTGTATGAGTTGTTCATATACCTAATGCCATCCCTTTTTCAGATGGTGAGAGGCAAATATTTTCTCCCATTCAGTAAGTGTTTTTATTTTTGATGGTTTCTCTGCAGAAGTTTTTTTAGTTTTACGCAGTCCCAGTTGCTTATGTTTTCATTCGTCTTGATATTGGAGACAAATCCACAAAGACATCACTGAAGTTAATGAAACAGAGTGCTTTGCCTATGTTTTTGTCTGCGTATGTTGTGATGTTGGGTCTCAAAACCATGTCCTTAATCCATTTTGAGTAATTTGCATTTAATTGTGAGATGGTGATCTAGTTTTATTTTATTGTAGATATGGAAATTAAGGTTTAGAAGATTTAAAAGAAATGTGTAAAGTGATACTGATGGTCGGAGAATATGTCTTAAGGTTATTGTCCAATTAAGGATCTTTTCATTACACCTCATTGCCTCTAGAAACAAGGATATTAATGCAAATCCATAAGAGAGAAGAAATTATCAATTAACTCATTCAAACATATATAACCATTTCTCTAGTCCCTTACCAGAGATCAAGAAAAATTATTATTTAAACTAAGGCTAGGCAAACAGGATTATATTTTTAAAAGTATCTCTAAAAAATATTTTTAAGGAATTTATATAATTGTATCAAAAACTCCACAAAAAAATAGGAAACCCATAGAATGGATAAGAAGAAAATATTTTGGACATTACATAAGCATAATGGTATTCTAATCTGATTTCTGATTTAGACTTCATATTTCCTTAAAATTGTTTATGGATTTTTTCCTTTAAAATTTAACATTTCATCAGAATTATTAGGCCGTTTTACATTGAGACGATATATAGGCATCTTATTTTTAATTTGAACATCTGTTTCAGCCATAGCAATCACTTTCAGAAAGTAATGCTTGAACTTAGTATACCAATATGCTTTCTAATTCTGTGTACTACAGCTGAAAAAAGACTTCGTTTTCCAAAAGGAAGTCAAATTAGCATATCCATTTACCAGGTTCCTCTTCCATACACTAACAGCAAAATGAATTACACATTTGCTTTTGGAAAGTATGATGAAACAGGCTCACAGAAACAAAAAGTAAAGGAAGGACAGTGTTAGGGAAAAAATGGTAATTCTGAGAACATGTTTCCTAAAGCTTGTTTGGTTCAGCAGTCATCAAAGCACCTGGAGATACCAAGAAGATTGACTCAGTGACTAAAGAAAGCAAGCCTAGAGGAGTTTTGTTCAGAGCAGACCAGAGATTTGGTTTTTACTAAATGTACTCTGACACAGAGAAGAATAATCTGGAATAAGTTTAAGGGATCTCAGTTAAGGCTGCCTAAGCACAGATATGTATACTTGCTCAAGGCTTTGCAAGCTGGCTTAGAATATTGCAAAGCCTTGCCAAAGTCACAGAAAAAGTCTTTTTTGAAGCAGCAATAGTATGCTTATGGCAGCCTCGTTAAACTCAAGTAAAGTGTGAAAAATATATATTTTAGGAAATTGTGGATGTAGCTCAATTGACAAACAGTTTTTCTGCCAAAAATCCATTTGCAAATTGATCTTTGGATCTCTGAAACCATTGCTCAAAATAGATGATGTGATTAGTGTATGAAAGTTTAACCACAGATACCTAAATTATTAAAATACATAAAATGTAGCATTGATTAATGCTTTTACTCCATGAGATATTTTTATATAGTGAAATTCAAATATGGATGCTAAAAATCTGCCATCTGGTTGAGGCTGCCAAGACCCATGGGATCCTGCAGACTGTAGTGGAGAGTCTCTGTGGTGGCTGGAGTAGACCGAGGCCTCTGAGAAAAGCAACCAGCATAGATGCTCCAAGTAATTATTAAGGTCAGATTTCTGTACGGTAGTAAATCTTCTCTAGAACACCTTCTAAGACAGTGTAACTAAAATGTGCAGAATACTTAGAAAATAGGATTTTGTTTATGGTCCTTAAAAATACTACTTTCTAATTCTCCATTAGCTGTTTATTATTTTATAATGACATTAATTATTGCTTGAAAAACTTCTTGAGATTACTGAAACATTACATATTTGCAGTTATATTTTAACATTTTACAATGAGGAAGAAATAGCTGGTCATATGTTCGTTTCCAAAATTGACAGGTTTGTAGATACTAAAGTTTAGCATGTGTAAAATCAAAATAGGATATTTAATACCTCTACTATACCAGGGAATAATCATTTCCTTAAATTGCCATTTCTAAGGAAGAAATGAAATGTTCTAAATAATCTGAGAGTTCTTATTCATCCTTTCTTCTTTTCACACTTTCTTCATCCCTCAAATACTGTTCTCTTTTATTGTTGCATACACTTATTATTCCAAAGATTACACGTTCCGGGCACTGTACAAGGTGTTGGGGTAATGGTGGTACATCAGAGTAGTGCTGCCTGTCCCTCAAAAGGCTGACATCTGTTGGATAAAGCAGATAAAAAGCATGTATTAGAAGTGGGATATTGTTTCAAAGACCATGAAATATATGGAAATACTATGGAAGACATAAAATGAATTTCGGACTGCAGGCTTGTTTATATTTGTAAGAGTACTACCATAGGGGATTTATTACTTTTAAGGATAGTAGATAACTTTTGATTTTAAGAAGACAGTTATTATAAAGCAATGTTTAATTTGAGTGAAATTAGAGAGAAATAATTCTTTGATGGAGAGTGACATGGCAAAGTTGGAATTGTTGATGCCCAGGAAATTCTTTTAAATTTTTAGCTACATCCACTATCTACCTTTTAGATGATCAGTTCTTTATCCCTCTTTACAGGTGCTTTATCATAAGAAACAAAAGGTGAAGGAAAATGCTCTTCGTTAGGGGTAGTTGTACTGTTGCTAGTGCTGCATGCATCTTTCTTCTTTGTCATTTCTTGTATTTTTTTTATTTCATAGACATCTCATTAAAACACTTATGTAGCTGCTTCTGTTAACTCTTTTGAAGTAACAGCTTTATTCCTAAAGCTGTGGCTTGTCTTACTTATTTTTCTTCCATTAACAAGTTTTTCCCATAAATGCCTCCCTTCCTCCTTTAAAAAAAAATAAGGCTTAGACGTGAAGTAGCCTGCCTTGTTGAAATCTTCATTACTTACTGTTCTTGTTTGTCATTTGCCAACCTTCCTGTGTGGAAAAGATTTTATGCCTGCTTATTTTCATTTCTGACATCTCAGGATCCAGAACCTCCCATGCCCATAGACTTCTAATATAGCCTGCCAACTGTTCCCAGTGCCAGTTGGTCTGCCTGTGGGCATCTTCAAATTGAATCATCATAGTTTTCCATACTTTTAAACTTGACCTTTACTAATCTGATTTGTTTTTTTTTTTTATTTTATTTTTTTTATTAAAATATCTTAAAATTTACATCTACTTGCCATCAATTGTAATCCCCATGTATTCCCCATCACCATCTCACCAGTGCACCATCACCTCAGTCTAAGGTTAAAGGAGGAAAGTATTTATTTAAAAATATGTTTTTTAAGCTCTGAGCATTCAGTTATTGGACTAAAATGGAAATGGGCCTGGTGTCAATGAGGCTAACCTTAGAGCTCTTATGTTTATAAAAATTATATGTGGATTCTATGCTTAAACTTCTGCAACTATGGTTACTTTTCATAGCCCTTTGTATTTCACTGCCATGCATCAGTTTCAGTTAAGTATTTAAACCAAAATTCCCCAGTGGGGAAACTGCTAAAGTTTGTTCTTAGATTTTTTTATTGCATTATTTTACTTGGCTCTTTAAAAACAAAACTGTCTACTGATGAATTTTATAGCCTTCTTTATAAGACACAGTCATCAAGGTGTCACACATTGTTTATTTTGATTGGAGGTGGAGGTCTAAAATGCATCATGAAGGGCATTAGGTCACTCCTAAGAGTTCAAAAGTATTTTGGATAAAATTTTAAAAAGTACTTTTTATGTAAAGAATAGATATTTTTACACAGCATAACAAAAATACAGTATATTTACAATATTAACATTTCATGGATGTGATTAGGAAAAGATGTTTTAAAAGCTCCTGTGGAAACCAACAATGAAAAATATGTTGACAAACACTATGGTAAATAAAAAGAGCGATCTTGCTCCCTGCTTTGCAGAGACTAGCCAAGTCAACCATAAAGTGTAAGAGTGGAAATGTTTTGCAAAAACTGAAGACAGTATAAAGAATGATATGATAGATACAGAGCATAGTTAAGATATACTTTATTGCCAACTTGAAAATATTTATAATTTAGTATTTTGACTATCTCTTAGACCTTTATTTTTTTCAATCTACTATATTGAAGAAACAGACATTTAACACACACACGTTTTTGAACTAATGCCATGTTACTTTTAAAACTATGTAGTCATGTGAAGTTGTATTTTAGTTGGAAAGAGCAAAATTGGATTCAAGTAGATATCTCTGTTGTCTCATGAATCACAGATTCTTAGTAACAGCTACTTCTAAGAGTGAACCATTTTCCAGAAATCATCCATTTCAGTTACAGCCAACTTTTGTAAAAGTCTCAAGGATCCTACATATTTTAACAAGTGGACACTCTTCACAACTTGTGTACAATCAGTTATGAGTCACATATTTGAAAAAAAAATTGAATTGATGACAAACATTAGCTTGACAGTCCTTAACCATCCCTCCTTTGCAATGTTTTCCTGCATTCTGCCAATTAAACCATCATTCTTAATATTTGTAGCTTTAGAATTTAAGAACTCCATAGTGTTCTTTGCCATTCCAATTATCTGTTATATCTTCTGAATTATCATTCACATGACCATTTGGTAGCATTTGACAGATTTTATCATCCCTTAATTTCTTATTTTTATGGTCTATTTGTGGTAGTGCATTTTTTCAGATTCCTTCTTGACCAGTCTGAGTAATCCGTTGCACTCCTGTCCTCAACCCTTCTAGTCTAAGCCATTACATTTCTTTTTTCTGTTTACAGACAGTCTCACTAACTTCAGTGATTTCAGCCAACGATATTAATGTGCAAGGTGTTCGATATACAAAGATAGGCTAAATATAGTCCTGTCTTCTAGAAACATAACAACTTTTCTAAATGTCACACATATTTCCAACATAATTTTAGAAATCTTTACTTTCGATCTCTGAACATCTCAGTTTTACTCTATACAAAATTGATTTTATTTTTACCCCTAGAACAAACTCTTCTTCCTGCATACTTTATTCTGGAAAACGGCACAATATTTTCTTTTGGCTTTTCCTAAAATTTTAAATAAAATCACAGAGCATATCAATTTCTCTTACAAGAACACCTCTTAATAATAGTGTTGTGAGAAACTCTTTTAGTTTCAAATCCTTATTTCTTTCCTTAACAATTGTGTGTACTTGAGCGTGACAAAAAGGATATAAAATCCTTGTATCTCAATTCCCTTATTGATACAATGAAAGTAAATAGGATATTGTAAGAAACATTGAGGTAACATGTGAAGAGCTGAAGAGCATAGGGCATTTTTATATTTTGCCTACCACTTTCCGTGTTTCTCCTTTTCTTTTGCCACTGACCTTATGAACATAGTTTTTTGGTGCCATCTGGGTTATTGTGGCACAGATTAATATGTCTGTATTCCAACATTTATTCTGCTGAAAGCAGAATTATCACTTGTTCACAATAAAAATATTCCCAGGGTACAACATGTAAGAATCTTTTCCACATTGTGTACACTACTGTATGCCCAGTAGACTATAGTCTTAGACATAAAGCAGATATGGCAAATGTCTTCTGATTACTATTCTCACTTTGCTTTGTGAAAATTTGTGCATACCTTTATAAGTATTACCTATTTTTTGAAAGCAGCTGTTATGTTTAAGTTAATGTTGATGTAAGAATAGTATGGGTAAGGGAGATCTGACAACACAGCATCCATTGGATTTATGGAACTAAAGGGCATCTTAGCAAGTCTGTAGTTTCTTATTAAACTGACTGCAGTGTTTTCCAGCTCTAACTCTAGTCCTTAACAGTGATAAAACTGTAAACATCTTGATATTTTCAGTGTTCTGGTAATCTTAGTAACCAGGTAAAATTATAGGTTGATTTCCCCCCATTTTAATACTCTAAAGATGAAATAAATATATATATATATATATATATATCTTTAATGCTGTCTGGACTTAAGCACATTTTAACTGCTCAAAACAAAAGATTAACTGGTTTTATTCATATTTTTTCTCTTTGAGATAGTTTCATCTTCTTGTAGCTCTGATACTCTTCATTTACTTTGAAAATTTTTCTTCACTACCTCAATTCCTGCCTGATTGTCTCTTCTTCATATTATACTCTAATATTCATACACATGCACATGTAGTATTGCTCCACATGTTGCTGTTTCTTCACTTTATCTTTTTTTTCACTTTGGACTTAGACTGTTTCAATTATCTTTTCTGTTCTAAACTGAATCAGTGAAATGACCACAAGGTATTTTTTAAGACATATTTATATATATTTAGCATCTCCATTTTACCTGTCTTATGTAGTTCCCTGTTTTTGGTCAAATTTTTCATATATTTATGTATATTATACAGCATGATGGTTAATTTTATATATCACTTGACAAGGCTAAAGGATGCCCAAATAACCTGAAATCGTTATTTTTGTGTGTTTCTGGAAGAGGTTAGCATTTGAATAAGTAGACTGAGTAAAGGTTATCTGCCCTTATATGGGCAGGAGTCATTCAATCTGTTAGGGCCCAAATATATCAAAGAGATGAAGGATGAATGCTCTTCTTGAGCTGGGACTTTATCTGTTTGTACCCTTATACATTAGAGCTTCTGATTCTCTGGCCTTCAGATTCTGGGACTTAAATTAGAGCCCATCCCCACTCCCTTTATATTCAGGGAGCTGCATAGTCAGCAATCTTTCTTCTCAGGCCTTTAAACTTTGACCAAATTATACCACAATTTTTCCTGGTTCTCCACCTATAGGCAGCAGATTGTGGGATTCCATAGCATTCATATAACCATGTGAGTTAATTCCCTTATTAAATCTCTGCTCTATTCATTCATCCCTGTAATCATTCTGGCTGAATTTCAAAATTACGGTATCAGGGCCATCTGTGGATTTGTTTCTAGTGTCTGTTTACTTTCCTTTTCTAAGGTGCCATTCCTACTTCTTCCTGATACTTCTAAACTGGTAGGGTTTTCTAGACCATATCCGGACATTTTGTGTGTAAAATAATGTTAAAGACTGGAAAAGATGATGACATTTTCCTTATCTTTTCCCCTACAGATAGGTAGTATTGTTGTGTTATTCTAATCTGTAGTTCAGTTGATTCATTTCACCTTGAGCTTCAAATGTTTTGAGGGGGTATAACAAGTCTGGAGATCTCTTTAAGTATCATAATGTAGTGTCTAATTCTCAGTAATACTGGGGTTTCTATTTGCTTTTAAATGCCTGTCCTTTCTGCACCTCATTTCATCTCTCTAAGATGTCTCCAGTAATTGGAGGTAAGATATTTACACTTAGAAATGGTCTCATGTGCTAGAATCTCTCAGCTCTCTGCCTTGGCGCTAAGCATATCTTTCCTACATTACTTAAAGAGCAATGCTGTGTATGTGAGATTCCTCAGGATTCCTTCTTCCCCGTTTTACCAGTGAAAACAGCTGTGACACTTCTTTCCTAGAATGACCTTAATTTCATAAATTAATTACCAGCCTTCTGGTAGATTTAAAAATAACTGACTCGTTAATTCATCTGGTTTATTTTTGCTCTCATTTTATGTTTAGGACAGGGGAACAATCTCTTGTAACATCTATAATATAGCCAGAAATAGAAATTCCCAGTTTTTATATAATTTTAGTTCTTACCAGGACAATTTAGAAACATAATATTCAATTAGATAAGTGTGTTGGCTGTTATATATTTTATATTGGAGAGGTTAAGATTGAAATGATTCATTTCAAAATTTTTAAGGAAAATATCCATAGTATCACACTAAAACGTCCATGGACCATCTTAGGATCCACTACTCATCGGATGCCAAATGTTGTGTTTGGCAGTTTCCGTAAAAGAATTTAGATCAGAAAACACTTTTCCACCAGGGTGGTGATGCATGTGTTGTTTCCATAGTGTCGCTGAAGTAGTCTCTGTAGCAAATGGGTTATTCAAATGATAGGTCATGGATAACGGTATGGAAGGAGACATATGTAAAAATAATCCTGTATCATTACTAGTCCCCACTGAAAATATATTATAGCATTCCATGAGCATGGTTTTCAAGTTTCAGCAAATGACAGGTTAGTTACAAGGGTTACTGAAATCACAAATGCTCAAAATTTTGGATTCTCTCAAGGTATTTGTAGTCCTCTCATCCCAGATGCAATTTACCTAACATTAGTTTACTTTATACAAGTGGAACACTTCTTTTGATAGTTTCCCAGAGAAAATAGAGAATTTCAAAGACTGAAACTATATTTTCACAGAGTAATTTATGATTCCTTGGCAATCAAATGAGAGTAATAGTATTTTTATCAGTATATAAGATTTTATCTTCAATGAATACAATTAGATATGATATGGAAGTAAAATAATCTATTAAGACCAAAAACTAAATTCCATGCCATTGACTAATATATGGTAAAAAAGAAGGAAAAAAACCTATAAAGAATATATTTATTTATGTTACAATACTTTCATGGGGAAAAAAAGACCAAAATTCACTGGGTAATACAGGTTTCCTAGGTATCCAAAAGTAGAATCTAAGATAAGATTTTGTAGACTACTTTTTGGGGGTGGGAATACTGTTACCACTAATTAATATTTTTAAAAAATTGAGCATCCCAAGACCCAAAATATAGCATTCCACATAGAAATATTCTACTTTTGGATAACAGAGAAAACCTGTATGCATTTCAAATAACATTTTGTAGAATGTAGCCTAATTCTCATAGAGGCTATAGAGAGGTAGAGATATTATTACATCTACCTCAGAAATGAGGAATATGAGCATTAAAAATTATTACATAATCCTATCTTAGTCAAAAGCCCATGAGTTTGTACTGCAAAGTCATATTCAACCTAGATAATGTCATTGCCATAGCACTACACAGGATGATAGGTAATACTTTAGGACTATATAAGTGTCTTGAATTGACCACAACTGATCCTCTCTTACAAATTTTAGAACTCTCAGACATGGAAATATAGTATACATTTCTTTGATAAATGGGTTACTTTTTTGATAACTACAGCTTATAGTAGCACTCCAGTAAATTCTGGCATTGTGACTCTCATATGGGAGTATAAATTATAATGAATTTATTGATTCATAGTCAAATGTGTAATTTATTATGCAGTAGTTTCTAAACACAGAAGGACAGTAGATACAGGGATTGCAAAAAAAAAAGGGGGGGGGGAGGGAATTTAGGTTATAGGCATGCACCTATCTGTACTAAAGAATAAGAAAACTCCAATTCCCCCAGCTCAAATAAGGAATCCTTGTCCTTAAAACCAGACACAAAGAAAAGTACTATCTAGAAGTGGTTAATTTAGTGGCACAATCACATTGTGATCGTCTCAAGTTATTACCCTCTTTTCGTCCTATCATGTTCTTTGGGCTGAATTTGTACATAGGCTGTCAGTTACTGTAACCACAATAGCAGAGATATTGTTTATAGACCAATAACACAGACATGGCAATGTGCATCAGGGATTTTTCCCTTCCTTATTGAATTTTGTGAAATCAAAAGAATCAATTGCTTGCAATCCATCAGTATTTATCTCAGGATTATATCACCTGCCCATACTAAACTAATCACTGGCAATAGACTGGGCTATAAGAAATTGGCTTCATAAACAATTCATAATTTACATAAAACTTAGAATTGACTTCATTGTTCTGAGTAATAGAAGGAGAGAAGGGGAAACTTCAATCTCATTTGAGATTGCAACTATAAGGGAGCATAATGGCTATTTGCAAATAAAAATAGCTGCTACTTGTTTTCCTTATGAAAATTGTTGTGCACTAGCCTTTCAATTGCAGTGGGACTCTGAAAATATTACATGATTATGATTATGTCATCTTACTATATTCATAGAAACTAGATTATTTTGTCTTAAGAGTGTCTAGGAATTTCATAAAATAGTTGGAAAGATCTGCAAAATAATATGATTTTAGAACTATGGATGGTAAATACTAACCAGCCTCAGGTTATATTCATACTCACGTTCATTGTGAAAAGAATGGATTGTCAGTTTGAGAATACAGGAAGTTTGGTTCTGGAGCTTAGATACCACATAATACTGTAAATGTTACATGGTTCATTAGCTTATAAAAATTATCCAATATAAACTGTCTAGGTGAAAATTAGTAAGATTACCTATTATATAGAGTATCATACAAAACTATCAATCTTCATGATCTGGTGGCATAAAAAAATTCCTGTATTTCCTAGAGAAATGCAGGTTTACATTTGGAGATTAGGCCACAAATTTCATAAAGAATATTTTTGTGAACATATTTAAATATAAGTCAAATATTTCAATTTATAACCCTAAAAAAGGGCAGATTTTGTTTCCAAAAATCAAGGTATTATTATAGTTTTTTTTATTTTGAATATATATTGTAAGTACCATGTTTTATAATTCTTTAGACTGACATATTGACCCCAAAATTCATATGGCTTTTGCTTTGTGTATTTTTACCTTTGTTTACTTGTGGTTTGTTTTTGTTAGTAGTAGTAGAGGTATAAATTGGGGGAGTTGTGTTTCACACCAATTACATTAAGGAGACGTCTCCAGGACAATCCCTGGGGCTTGATTTTCCTTTACATTTAGCTTGAAAAAAATATGAAGGAAACTACACAGGTTTAGTTCTATGTTACCTATGTTTATATCAGTAAGACAGTAGGTATACACTGATGTCTGTTGCCATTATGCACTGAATTTTGGAGGTCTATCAATCTATTCAATTATTTTTATGCCACCAGATCATGATGATGATTGACAGATGAAAGGGTATCTATAAAGAAATCTCATGTTAGCTATAATGGGAGCAGAAAAGGGGCAGGAATAAATCCATGAAAAAACATCGGTTAATGTGATTGTGACAATATGAAGTTTCAGTGAAATTCAAAATGAGATTAACTGTCAGAAGATGAGGGGAATGGGCTATCAGAGATTTGAGAAGAAGAAATTACACAAAGTATTGCAGTTTGGCATGTAGGAGAGAATGAGGATAAAGCAAGGCAATATAGTACACACAAACATTTATATCACACTTGTAATGTTAAAATGTTGCTAAGATATGAAAAAGGTATTTGATTTCTTGAACTGGATGAGAAAGTAAATGTACATTTTTAAATTTCTTTTAAATGAATTTTTGAAATGTCTCACCCAAGAAAAATATTAGGTATAATTATATATGAGAGCTAATTTACTTCATCATTATACAGTCTAATGCTAAATGTGGAGGCGGAAGAAATTGGAGCTGTTCCAAAATTACAAGTCTTAGTGAAAGATTCTAAATAAAGGTGTTAATGTAGCAGATTCACCTAAATAAGTAGAAACATTTAGTACACAATCCAGGAATTTCTGTTTTATGTCCATTCAATTTTACTTGCGTCCAGTGAACTTCACCCCAAGAAGCCATTCAGTATCAGGTTCCACTGAGATCTGTTTGAAACAACCCCATGTCCTTTAGGTTCCCTGCAATGGGAGAGCTCTTGGATATAGAATCCCAAAGATTTCAGGATGTAAAGGAAAGCCATGTGTCTTGTGACTACGGTGCAAGGTCTGGAGGATAAGTTCAAAGAGTAGGTACTTTTTTTTTCTCAAATACTATTTAGCAAAGCTTAATGTGAGAGCAATTCTACAAATGTGTATTTAAGGAATTGCTTATGAAATACAGAGATTCAAAAAGTGGCACAACTTAATTAAAAGCCAGGAAATCAAATGAGAGTTTTAGCAAGAAATTAATGGTGAAGAAAATTTTAGGGAAGATTTGGATTGGCAGAAATACCTAAAATTACATCTAAATGTTAACTGGCAGAAGTACTTTCTGCACCAATTTTCTGAAAGCTACATCCTTCGAGGATACATTTTCCACCTTTGTCAGTATTCTTTCCTATGTAGTCATCTATACATTAGACAAGTTAAAATAATTATTTAGAAGTATAGCTCACTTTATCCCCATTTTACAACTGAGCATAATAATATCTTCTCAGCCAGAAGGCAAGTATCCAGGAAAATCTATCTGTTAAGTTCTATTACAGGGCTAAGATTTTTTTATTATGTGACAAGTCAATTTATCGTTGTCTTGTATCACTGATTATTAGCAGTAACCAAAGATCATTACAGCTAGCCTCCTCAAAGTTTCTTGGTGAACTGAATAATAACATTACAAACTTTGTTCAGTTTTTACTGTGATATGTAGTTTAGTACAAAACTATGGTTTCCCGGTAACTGGTCAATTTCAGTTCTGTACTCAGATTCATGCCTCTTCCTGTTAGTATAGTGTCCTTGAACTTCATCCACTAACCTTCAACTGTTCTTCATTTAACTTAATGCATTGGAAAGATACTCCTTAGAACAGACCCTAGTTGAAGGCTACCTATTATTTCTCTGGGAATGCTCAATTTAGGGTAAAAGGAGGAAGATGTGCACTCAGGTTATCACAAGGAAACACCTGTCATTTCTCTCACTTGAATAGTCACAATATTTTGCATATACAAACTTTTTAAGACATTGCATTCATAACAGGGAGAAAAATTGAGTGGATATGTGTCTCAAAGATATAAAAAAGATGAATTGAACAACTCTTTTTTAAAGGGCAACATTCAAGAACAAAAACTACATTTGAAACTAATGAAATGTTAGATCATATGGGAATTATTGGAAAACACTTTTTGATAGGAGGTAATCAACTAGAAATGAATATCCCAGGGAACAATGAAATCTATGAAGCGTGAACACATAAAAATCAATATGAAAAGGGAATTCATTACAGACTAATACATTTGCTATTGTACTATTAGAGATAGCTTTATAATTTCTTTTTAAATTATAGTTTGATTATAAATATAACATCATTTTCTTTAGTTTTGTGTAGTATGTACCTTTTTATCTCCTCAATTGAATAATTGTTCTGAATTCTTTAGAGAATAGCAGTATCTCTCTATGAAAATCTTAACCTGTGAATTTCTGTATTTCCTTCATTCTCCTAAGAACCTGATATACACCTTGTTAATAATTTTTTTGCCAAAATATTCAACATGATTCAGTTTCTGCCCTTAAATGTGAATGGGAGATAGCTACAACAAATGCTTTCTATTCTCTCTGGTAAAAAAAAAGAGTTCTATATCTTTCACCATTTTCACATATATCATAACTTTACCTGATTCCAAAGTCCTGTTTATTCTGTTATAGTTCTCTGAAGTCTAGCTATTTTATTTTTTAGTCATACATATTGAAGAATAGTCAATTAGAATATATTTCATCAGAATCATTAGACATGCAAGTTGAGTGCTAAAATACCTCATAACCAGTATGCAACAATCCTGCCTTTGAGGGTGATATAAAATATTTTTGAACTGCAAATAAATCCTAAATTAAAAAATGCAAGGGACTGGCTATCTGCTTGGAAATGAGAGGGAGGAGTAAGGAATTGACCTACACAGAAACATATCCTGTCTCACTAAATTTTCCTAACATGTAGACAGATATTTTAGTCTTTCAATATTTATTTTCAGGAGCATGCCTTCATACAGGAATGATATATTATAGCTATGGTAATGCAAATTAAGTGACTTACCTACAGTAAAATAGGGGGCACTGGTAAGCAAATTTCTCTTGCCTTCATGGAATTTATGATATCGTGGAGAAAATAAGTATCAATGATATATGAGTACCCTTGATAAGGAAGAGCAAGAGGACAGGGCTTGAGAGTAATGTATTATAATTTGGACTGTTTTTTTTTTTTTTTTACTAACAATTTAACAAATTTAAATAACTAAGAAAATTTGTCTTGTGTTAAGCTATTAAGTTTTTAATTCAACAGGAACTTCACTGACCTAAGTTCAAGGGCCCATGGGCAATGTTCCTTTATGGAGGCTCTATCCTCCATTGTATCAATATATGCCCCTCCTCACTCTTTCCAGATTGTAGAAGACACCTTACATTTGATGATGAGTGATTCCTTTTCACCAACTTCAAAGTTAGCAACATTGCATTTCTCTGACAATTCTTCCATAAATGCAACTCCTTTTTCTGACCATAGTCAGAAAAGATTAATAGCTTGTAAGAACTTATGTGGCTAGATTGGGACACCTGGATAATCCCCCATCTCAGTGTTTATCAATCATATTTGTAATGTTCTTTGACAGTGAGATGTAACATGCTTGTTGTTCCAAGGGCCATTATTCTGCCTACCACAGACTATTTGAGTGTAAGGTGTCTTTGAGACCTAGATACCTTAGGTCCTGAGTATTATTTTGAACTGTATATAAAATCTCTGTATTTTCATCCTATATAAAGTTTTCAGAATGGCTTACAAGTCTCATTTAATGGGTTTGAAGTTTTGAGTATAGGAAGATTAGCTAGAAAGAACAGACTTCATTTCTTGAACCCCACACTAAATATTTTGACTATTGCACAAGGGAATGAAACCATTCACTTGAAACATTTTAAGTGGAAAAAGCAAAGATACTTTCTTTACTGCTCATTTTTGTTAATGGAATCCAAGCAAACATATTTAAATAGTAATATTGACCTAGAAATCTGATTTTTCTGTTGACTAAATTGTGTCAAATGTGGGATCTAATAGATAGCTTAATATGAATTGCTTAATGCTAAATTCAAATTAAACAATTCAGAGAACACTTAGAAATAAATAACAGCCCTAACTCGACAAATCATAAAGGTTAGCACTAAGGTTGATCAGAAAGTTAAAGATTTGGCAATTCCTCTTAAATGTAGGAATGGAGACTTAAGGAAAAGTAGGAGTCATAGCTCTCAGGGAAAGAGCTATTTGTGAATTTTCTAAGACTATTACTCCTTTTTTCCAAATAAATTGTTATTCCTTAGTAATATATTTCTAGTTAAAACACAGATAGAATTAAATAACACTTCTCCTCCCCTTGGTATATCTATATGACCTTATAAAAAACAAAAATGTTATGTATTTATCACTTGAGAAGTGATATGTGGTATAAATACATACTCAGATAAAGTTTTAAAGAGAGACCAATTTCTAGGGATGTTAGAATAATATTTATGGAACAAAGGAACGTACATTTGTACAACATTATTTGAACATTTCTTCCTCAAAGCATAGGACTAAATTGAGCAAGTTAACCGAAAGCAGAAATCTTTACAATATGCTAAATCATTTGGGGGGAAAATGTTGACATGAAGTAAATAGTAGTCTGAAAAATCACATTGTTTTATAGCATGAAAAACTTTAAAGGGATAACACAGCAGTATATTGTTTACTATATTAAAAAGAACTATGTGAATATAGCCAGGTTAGCACACAGATGGTAAAACTTCATTGAATTCAAGCAAAAGGAAGTGAAATTGTTTAAATTTCTGTTTAACTTAGCATAAATCATGTTCTAAAATAATTTTATAGTATACTTTAAGCAATAAAAATAGTTATATGTTGATAGTCTAATTGTTAGAAAGCTAATTTACTAACAAAGTAGAAAATGTTCCTGTTAAATTTTTAGATATTTTTCCCCCATGATTGAATGGGGCTATGGGTTTTGGGAAGGAAAACTACAAAGGTTATATGCTACTTCATCACAGTGTATCAAAAGTACATATATGTACTTGATAGAACATTATATAATTGTTCATGTTGACCTTGACCACCTGATGAATCAGTATTTGCCTTCAAGTTTCTATTCTTGACTCCCCTTCCATATTGTATACTATTTAGAAGGAAGTCTCTACGTATAACCCACCCTTCTACTTTGGGAAGTTATAGTCTACCTCCTTGAAGGCAAAGAAGTTACATAAATTATTAAAAATTCTTATATATGAGAGGTGTGTATCTTCAATAATTATATATTTTACAAAAATGTGTTTAAATTGACTTGAGCTTATGGATATCAATACTTGGTGTCATACTGTTGATTGCTGGTATAAAGATAAATAACTGACTTTGTATATTATATACCTTGTTGCAGGATATAACAAACTAGTTCCAGGAGGAGTTTTGGGTTGATTCTTTGGTATTTTGTCATTCCTAATCATGTCATCTATGACATGCTTTGTTCCATCCTTTCCAATCTATTATATAGATTTCTCATATGTTCCCTGTACCCACACATGCAATCTATTAGTGTAATTCATGTCCAATTACACTAAGACTACTATGTGATTTTTAAACAGGGGGATTAAAAGGGAAAATATCCAGGAGACTCCCTGGTGGTGCAAAGGGTTGAGCGCCACACTGTGTGGCTTTCGCTGCCACTGCAGCACTGCAGTTCAATCACTAGTCAGGGAGGGGACCTACATGACACAGCAGATCTCTCCTTCCCTACCAACTGCTCCTGTGAGCAGTATATTTCAGTGGATATGCCTGTTCTGTTCCCCACTCTGTCTCTAGTGAATTCTCTCACTACCCGCACCTCTGGCCTGTACCTCAATTCTTTTTTTTTTTTTAAAGATTTATTTTATTTTATGCATACAAGCACTGGGGTACAGGCCAGAGGTGTGGGGGGTGAGAGGATTCACCACAGACAGAATGGGGAGCAGAACAGGCAGATCAACAGAAGTACACTGCTGAGGGAAGCAGCGGGCACAGCAGGAGAGGTCTGCCGCGCCATGTGGGTCCCCTCCCTGGCTGGCAGCATGGATGGAACTCGTGCTGCAGTGGCTGCGGTTTGCTTCATAGCGCGTTGCTTAACCCACTGCGCCACCAGAGAGGCCCTGTACCTCAATTCTTGTATAAATAAAAATTATTTTTTTTAAAAGTTATGGAGAAGCCAGCTTACTGAAGCCAGTTCTGTTCTGAGATTGTGTTTTCCTGGCACCCCTCCCTAGAAGTGAGGAAGAGGAGTGACACACACCTCCCACATTCCAACTCTGCAATACTTGTCCTATAACCTGGATTCTGGGAAAATTTTCGCAAAAATCCCTAATTCCTCATAAGCATAAAAATATTCACTTCCTGACATGCTGATTAAAATTCAAAGTAAATATAAAAAATTATTTTTTTAAAAGGATAAATATCCAGTTTCTGACAATTAGGTATGACTTTATCTATGTGGTTTCTCTTTGAAATGTTATTTATGAAGGTGAAGACGTTCTCTCCTATGCCTAGCTTGTTCATTTTTTTTTTTTTAATAAATGACTTGCTAATAGTTTACTGAGGTTTTTCCATGTATGTACATGCGAAATACTGGTCTGAAAATGTTCTTTCATGCAATATGGCTTCCTTTTTATAATTAGTTTTATTTGTTTTGTTAAGGTAGAAGCTGAGGTTAATGATTTTAGATCTTCTTGTGTATTGGTTATAATTTTCTCTCTAAGAAGCAACTTTACTTCATCCCACAAATTTAAATAATAGTTTTGTATTCATTTAAACATTTTAAAATTGATGTTGACTTCTTTGACCTGTGTGTTATTCGAAGTGTATTTTTTTTAAATTTCCAAATATTTGAGGACTTTGAGCACTTTTTTCTTTTGTTGATTTCCTATTTAATTACATCATGGCCTTTGATGTGTTTTGTAGTCCACTGTTCTATCTAGAATATTCTATACAAGTTTATGAATTCTGCTGTTACTGAATGGAATATTCTATAAATCTCAATTTGATCAAGCTGATTAAGACTGTTTTTTAAGTCATTTCTATCTTTACTGATTTCCTGCCTGCTTATCTATCAGTTACAGAGAGAGGTATTGACAAATTCAGCTATGATATGTATGTCTTTTTACTTGCAGTGCTATTCATTTTTGCATTAAATTTTAGAACTGTTCTTAAGTGTATCACATAAAAATTATTATTTTTTGAGATTGGCCTTTTTATCATGATGAAACATTTCACCTCATTACTGATAATCTTGTTTTGAAATTGGCTTTGTCTATTAGTAATGTAGTGTTTAGTGCTTATTTATCTGTCCCCTATCTTAATTAACGAAATTTATTTTTACATCACTTTTAGCCCACAAAAAATACAGATTTCTCATATATTCCCTGTATCTAACCATACACTCCCCAGTTATTTAAAAACTGATGAATCGACATTGACACATTAATATGTCCATAGTTTACAGTTCACAGTTGGTGGTGTTTATTCTGTGAGTTTGCATAAATTTATAATGCCATTTATCCATCAGTATAGTCTCATACAGAACAGCTCCTCGGCCCTATAAAATGTGGTCTATTCTTCTTCCTAATGTTACCTCTTCCAAAATGTCATTTACTTTTAATCGTATGGTATGTTTCCTTTTCAGATTGGCTTCTTTCTCTTAGTAATAAAGTTTCTGCCATATCTTCTCCTTGCTTGGTAGATTTTTTAGTGCTAAATAATAGTCCATTTTTGGATACACTAGCTTATCCATATCTTACTGAGTATATCTAATTTATGAATGCCAAAGTTTACTCTTAATTAAGACTGCTATAAATATCTGTGAGCTAGGTTTGTGAACATATAGTTTTAATTCCTTAGGTAAATACCAAGGAATATGATTGTAGAATAAGAATATGTATAGTTTTATATGACTCTTCTAGACTATTTTCAAAAGTGGCAATACCATGTTGCATTTCTACTAGCAATGAAAGATTTCTTGCCCCTCTACCTACCAGCATTTGGTATTATCAGTATTGTATATTGCTTTAATTATCAATTTCTCTACACTATGATTAAAATTTAAAATTCACAGTGTTGCCTTCTACTACTGTATTATTGTATAACTTAGCTGAAAGAGTGATGCAACATTGATCATTCTTGATTTTTCTTCCTTTCACAAGGAGAACAACTGCCAACTTTTTTACACAAGAAACAAGTGAGAATTCTAGAACACAGAAGCAACCTGCACCAGATAGAAAGCATTAGAAAGGTAAGCAAAACAACTGCAACCAATGTCATGCTCCCTACCCTATCTGTGCAGCCCTGCAAAAGATGTCTCCATTAAACCTACAAAGTTTCCATAGTGGAAAAACTACTTACACACCTCAGAGCGTGGGGTACCACTCTGCCTAAGTAGGGATGCTGAATCATATTCCTGCCTATTAATGAGTGTGGTTCTGCATCACTCAACCAGAAAGCCTGACAGAGATATCTAGAATACATATAACCCAACAATGCCAGTGATGATTGTGGCAGACAGAACGGATGATCTGTAGAGCAAAGTTAGTGACACCTAATCAAACAAAAAGCCTTGAATCTGGTTGTCCAGTTCACCCCACGTAGGAGAGTTGGTTCACAGTCACACCCTAGCACTTGGGATGCAGATCTACCTGAGTCAAGATCCTAAGTAGAAATCTTGATTATACTTAATGGGGTGGCAGAACCAGCTAAAGAAGGGAGATTAATTTTTACCCCTACACTGCCGGGAGTAGTTTCTACCAGACCTGAGAAGGAATCCTGTTTTTAAAAATTGGATAGTAACTTAAAGTCTATGGGTGGAATAGAGTCCAAAGAAACTATATCCACATTATAAGAATCTTAGAGAAGAGACAAAGCATATTTAAAGCAAAAAGTAACTGAAAACTTTCCAAACATAGGATAAGAAGTATACATCTAGATCCCTGAGGCTCAGGTAACCCCAGTGTTTAACAAGAATATGGCCACTCCAAAACACATTAAGGAAAGAATTTAGAGTACAGCAAGAAAAAGGAGACAAGCGACATAGCAGGGAAACGCTTGATGAATACAGGCAGATTTCCAAAAGGAAATGTTTCTACTAGGACAGACACAAACTTTCCCAAACTATAACCAACCCTCAAGAAAATTTTACAGGCATTTATTTTCATGTGGAAGTAAAAGGACAGTAATCAACATCATTAAAATATAAAAAGTTAGCATAAAAATACTTATGTATAATGTTATGTATGTAGTAAAAGTTAAATTCTGTGCTGTGGCAATGGTGGTGCATAATTCATTTATACCAGATTATAAGTTAAAAGAAAGTAAAAATAATTATGACTACAATCATCTCATTAAATATGTACTAATTTTTAACCAGTTACATAGAAGTAGTTTAAAATGTGAGGTAGAGAAGCAATGTGAAAGTAAAAAGGTGGGGATGCTATTGAAATTAATTTATCAGTTTTACAATGTTGTAATTTCATAATATTTTATATAGTCAGATATGAGCACAGCAAAACATTCATAATCACAAAAAAAGAATCAAAACAAGCAAATAAAGGACTAAAACTTACCAAAACTAAACAACACTGTAAGAAGCAAGAGGCAATGAAGTCTATACAATACTGGTAACTATCAATAATTATCTAAAGAAAAAAATGCATTAAATTCTCCAATGAAAAGGCCTAGAATGGCTAAAAGGATAAAATACAAACTCACCACCTCCCTCAAGAAAAAAAGCTCTGAGACAAATTTTAAACTATTGTAAGAAGACAAAGATCTTTATGTAATGATAAAGGTCAAAAAATGCTAGAGGTTTTAATCCATCAAAAAGGTAATTTTACATATTTACGTATTCAATATCAAAATACCTAAATAAACTGAGCTAAAAAGAGAAATGAACAGTTATATAATAACAGTTGGAGACAAATACTCTACTCACAACAAAGGACACATCATTAAGTCAGGAAAACACTGTGTAACAAATGGACCTAACAGATTTGCAGAAATTGCTCTCCAAAACAGATTACATAGTCTTCCTAAGTGCACATAGAGCTCTTTGTAGGTAGGCTATATGATAGGTTAGAAATAGTGTTTTTATGATTTCAGTCGACTAAAATTTGCTATATAGGTTTCTTTTCTGACAACACTGATATAAAGCTAGAAATGCATAATAGAAGAAAAACTAATCAAGTATCTTGAGACATAAAAAATGAACCAGAGTACACCAAGACTTCTGAGATACAGTATAAAGCAACCCTCAGAAGGAAGCCCATAACAATAAGTGCCTTTGTTTAAAAAAAAAAAAAAGATATTAAACAAACAACCTGATTCTACAAATTAAAGAAGTAGAAATAGAACAGAGTAAAAAGTTAGCTGAAGGAAAAAATAAACTGAAGCAGAAAAATTTGAAATCTGGAGAAACACTAGAAAGAGTTGGTTCTTTGAGAAGTTAACCAAAATTGACATGCTGTAAGCTAGACTAAGCAAGAAAAAAAGAGGGACAACTTATACCACAGAAGTAAAATAATCATACGAAACTATTACGAACTAATAGACTGCAATGAACTGGACAAATTAAAGGGAATGAATAAAACTACTAAAAGATTAACTCAAAAATGTCCCATTGAAGACAAACCCATGACCAGATGGTGTCACTCATGAATTTCCCTAAACATTGCAAGAATTCATGTCAATTGTTCTCAAACACTTTCCAAAATTCATTTCCTGATGACAGCAAATTTGATACCATAACTAGACAAAGACACTGAAAACTTCATATCAATATGCTCAGTGATATAAAAATTCCCATTAAAATCCTAGAAAACTTAATTCAGCAGCACATTAAAACTATCATTTATCATGATAAAACAGGATTTATCTCTGGGATATATGGATGGTTCAACATAAGTAAATCAAATCTGATAAAACACATTAATAAAAAGTTAAAATCCTATGATCCTTTGAATAAACAAAACATATGACAAAATTCAACATCCATTCATGATTACAATTCTTACAATGCAAAGAATTAGCATAATAAAGGCCCTATATGACAAGTATATGCAAACATACTCAATGATGAAAGTGTTTTCCCATAAGACAAGAACAAAACCATGGGATTCACTCTCACTTCTTGTAGGATAAACTACTGACAACCCTCTAGATTTGTGGTGTTGCACTGGATGTAATTATTGGAGAGAAATATGCAATTTAATACTTTTAATGTCCCAAACTATAGGTGTACTTATCAAGTCACCTATTTTCTTGTGCTCTAATTTCTCCATTTGTAAATTGGATTATACTACACTAAGTGGATCTTCTGTTTCCCCTACTACTTGTTAATGGATTAAATGTAAAAATGTCATTCTACCTTTTTTTTTAATTGAAGCCCCTAACCCCTGCCCCACCTGTTGGAGGTAGTGACCAATCAGTTATGATCTTTACTTAACCTCACAGAAAGCAATTTAAGGAGGCCAAAGAATCCCCTGTATAGTACAATTTCGTATCAAGTGTATGTGTGCAGGGGCAAGACACCTGGGATATATATGACACTAGATATATACATTTCTGCAGCCATTTTAGTTCTTTCAATTAACTTATTTGGGGGAAATGTAAAATATTTTGAATAGATACAATATGACAGGTAATCTAATATGAAAAATTCTGACTGTAACTGAAATTACCCAGTTATTTATGACCTCAATCTGAACATTTAAAACATTAGCTTTTGTTTCCAAACATGCCAGATTCTGTCAGTAAAGAGCTTAATACCATGCCATGACAATCAAAATAAGCCGCTCATCGTGGCAACTAATAGACGATTCTTTTAAATTCATTCAAGATATGAGAAGTTACATAGGCATAATATGAAAAAACACTATGATGATTAAGTGAAAAGAGAGCAGGCTGTGTAAAACCAAAGAATTTATATGTATTTTATTCATAAGGAGGACATGAGCTTGTTAAAAGTCCTTAGGATTTGAAAATTTGAAAAAGCTTATGCAGAGAAAAAAATGGTGATTTTTATTCTGCAGTGTAACAGCTTGGAAGTGTGAAAACGCTAAACAGTGAGATCATTCAGGTAATAGCTACCAAATTATTTCAAAAGCAGTGATATTTAATAGTTACATTATAATTTGTACAATTTGCAGGCAAATTTAAGACTTTTCATGAAAGAAACCTGCGAGGTTTTTTGTTTACTCTAGTAACTGTAACTTTAAAAGCTAGCTAATTAGACATCAGAGTTCAGATGTCAGTTGTTTTGGATAGAGAAAACAATAATAAGTATGTATGATATATAATGGTAAAAATCATAATTTTATCTAAGAAATATTTCTCTAATATCTATTTTTCCAAAGAATACATACAAATGTCCAACAAATATGAAAAGTTGTTCAACATCAACTAATCATCTCAATGACAGGTATTGTATGTCGTGGTTTCTGACTCCACATTCTGCACAAGTAAGGAATTTATATTAATACTGAACCCAAGAAGTAGTGGAGTTGGGATGAGAATTAGATGTGGTATATTTGGCTGAAGCAGTTCTTTGCAAGAATGAGTTGGGTTGGGTTGAAATGACTGGGCTGGTGCTTGCAGTAAGACATTTATGTCTTTTATTAAGAAGTCTGCCCTTGATTAGGTACTTACTCAAAGTATTCTGTGTGATTCTTCCACTTCCCTTGTTAACAACAGCTTAGAAATGACTGCCTCAATCTTCAGCTCTTACCTAAGAGCATTGTTTCTGCCCTTTTAGCTAAAATCTATAATTTCCTTAGATGACTAAGTTCTCTCTTCTTACAGAGTCAAAAGCAGAGTATTAAAAGCTCTTATGGTGACAGAAGAACCTCTTCTTGCTTCAGAAAATAACTGAAAGTGGATTGACATTTGACCATTGCTGCAACATATCCTTTCTACTATTCTCCACAAGGAAAGTGACTCAGGACTTTAGAAACTAAACAAATTGATCATATTTATGTATATAAGTGAATTAATCAAGGTAAGAACCATCAAAAAGATTGTGTAAATGAAACCAATTATTTTAAACTAATGTTTGTAAAATGCTTTCACTATTTTTATGACAGAAGCTATGTTTCACAAGATTAGGTATGTTTTTTGTAATTTAATAATAAATAGTTAATAATTAAGGTTGTAGTACAAAAAAAGAAAAGGATAGCCACTGTCACTAATATTGCTCAACTTAGCATTAGAATTCCTAATCAGAGCAATTAGGCAAGAAAAAGACATAAAAAGGAATCTAAATTGGAAAGGAAGCTAAACTAACACTACTCACAGATGACCTACATGACTTTACCAAAAAGCTACTAGAAAAAAAAATTAACTAGAAATGATATATAGTGGCATGATAAAAATAATACAGAGAGCTATTGCATCTTATATGCAAATAATAATTTACAAATTACACCAAAAACAAATACCTGGTAGTAAACTTTAAGAAGAAGTTGAAACTCCTATACATTAAAAGCTGTAAGATTCTGTTAAAAGAAATAAAAAGAGACACAAAGAAGAAGAAAGATGCCATGATCATGGACTAGAAGAATAACAACATTAAGATGGCCACATTGCCTGAAAGAATTTACAGATTCAATGCCAACTTCAACCAAATACCTCTTTTCAGAGGAAGAGGATTATGGAAAGGAAGATGTTAAGGAATTGGCAAAAGTGCTTTGGGGAATAGTGAGTAAAAGTAACCCCAAAGTTACAAAGAGGAATGTCATACGTTTTTTACACTTTTATGGGTGTAGTAGTTAGGTCTTTAAAGAAAATCTCATCCCTTTATATAAATTTGTACCTTGAATAAGATATTTTAGACTGCTAGTCATTCAGGATTAGCATACCTACCCAGGTACACTTATTAGGAAAGAAGATAGGAACTGACAGGAACTAAGTTTCATGAAAGTTGACAAATTGTGTTCCTTAATAAGATTTTTCTAAGTGAATTTTTTGCGAAGACAAATTACCAGTGAAGCTTTGAATGGTACAGTATGAGGCCTCTTAAACCCTTTTACCTGACAAAATTTTGAAAATCCTTATA
The DNA here is from genome assembly GCA_019455555.1 of Galemys pyrenaicus. NCBI lineage: Eukaryota > Metazoa > Chordata > Mammalia > Eulipotyphla > Talpidae > Galemys > Galemys pyrenaicus. Next base: position 164,570 of record JAGFMF010011679.1, on the reverse strand, counting down.
TTTTAAGAATAAAGAGAATAAATTAAATTTACATCTGTGATTGCATTATCTTAGAAACAGCAACTTTGAATAATGTTCTATGCAACTTGTTGAACTATTAAAAATTATTTTAAAAGCAAAGATTACTAAATAATCGACAGGAGGAAAAATAGTTGGAACACTAAACAGAAATATAAATGAACTAGGGATTACAGTTCAACTCAGCACTTATTTGATAGTAATTTCTTGAAATATGTTTCCTAATTTGTAGAATGAACATAGCAAACTCCTAATCTATGCCCATGTAAAAATTTAACTATTAAAACTATAAATGGATAATGAAAACCATTATCACACAAAAGTGTTGAAAAGGATGATGATAACCATAACTTTAACTGCTAACTTCTTGAACAGACACCAAAATCACCAATTGGTCAGGCAAAGACAAATTTGTTATTTAATGCACTAATAGACAACAGTTCATATTAACAGTCTTAGTAGTGCCTTTGAAAAACAGTTGGTAAATACTAAGATTAGGCTTTTAATTGGGGTGAATCCCTAATTTTAATTGTGGGGAATCCAAAATCCATGTCATTATTAGAAATTGATAGACAAAGTGTGATGCAGAGTTTCAAAATTATCTTGATGAGTGATCATTCACTTATTAAAACAATAGTGTCCTTAGTTGAATGACCCATTGCCCTAAGAAGGAATGTCAGTTGAGCAATCTATTATTAATGTAAGCAGATTCGCAGAAGCTTATCAAACAAACAAAAAAAATTACAATATCATCCTGCTAGGGAAAGTTTTCCTGGAAAAGTAAAATCCCATCAATTTAGATAGTGTCCCTTTGTTATCTTATTAGCTATGTCTTAACATTTACTTAACTTGATGCTACATGTAATCAAGTCTGAACTGCTGCTCAATACTATAAAAATGAAATTATATTTAATTCCAACAGCTAACTAGCATGTAGTTTTAACATTTTTTAAATAGATCTAAAAAGTAAAGATGTCCACTGTTAAATGTCATAAGCTTTATTCAAATAATAAAGCAAAAACAAAATAAGTAAATGCCAAGGCACTAACCTTTTAAAGTATGCATTTTCTATCCCATATGTGTTCACTACATTACAGGATTGATCAAGTCACAGCCAAGATTACTATAGCAAGTGTCTTCTGACTATAGCTCAAGTTGTTAGAAAATGAAGGAATTGCTATAAAATTTACTTAAACTTCTATCATGGCTATAGTGGGAAAATAGATTAAAAACTGCCAGAACGTAAATTAGTGACTCTAGTACATGAAAAATAATTACTTTCAACAAGTTAAAAGGAGTAGGCTATGTACTGCAGAAAGATACTATCCATATAAGAAATGTAAAAAGCTTCATCAAATTCTGAAAGCATGTTAGCACACACAAAGAGGTGCCCTGAGGCCCCCCAAACTTGCACACAAAGGCTAAGCAGACTTAGAATTAGTATGCATAGAAAGAAAAAATATTTTTAAATCACCCAAAACTTATGAGAAAATACCCAACCAAATAGGGTTGGTCTGCAATAGGGCTAATGAGGCCCTAGAATCTTGTCACGAAACCACAGGAAAAGGAGTTCCAAAGCAAATCCCAGAAAGCTTAAACAAAGAAAATTAAATCTCAAGTCAAGGTAATGGTGGCCATTGTCACCATCCCCACATGTCTTCTTCCCAGCAGTATCAGGGTGTATGTCCCACTACATGAATTAAAACTCAATTCTTCTTTCCCTGAGCCAACCTGCCCTTTGTTATATAGCTTTACCTGGCTGCTCAGTTCCACCCATCATCAGGTGGGGCAGAGGACATGGCATCTTTTTTTATGCAGTTGTTTCTGTAGCAGTGGAATTAAATTTTAGATTTGGGCAAGCTCTAAATGTGCACAAATTCCAATGACTACCTCGCTTTCTGAAGTATCACTAAAGGGCCTCCCTTGTGGCCTAGGAGCTAAGTCTCAGTGTTGTTACCACTAAGGCCTGAGTTTGATCCTTAGTCAGGGAGCTAACTGACATATGGTGCAGCAGACCTCTCCTGTGTCATCCACTGCTCCCCTTAGCCATGTATTTCAGTAGAGCCACCTTTTCTGCTTCCCACTATCTATGGTGAATCCTCTCACCTCTGGCCTACATCCAGTTTTTCTACTAAAAAGGAGGGAAAATGAAAATCAAGAAAGTTACACTTTTTTTAAAGAGTTATTAATATGGAATTGGAATAAAAATACACTACTGAAGAAGTAAAATTAAAAGCCCAAAGATATTATGAGAGACCACACTTATACGGATAGTTAACTTATGACAAAGGAGTCAGGAGTATATGTTAGCTAAAGGAAAGTCACCTGAACAACAAAGAAGGCTTGACATGTAACAGAATGAAACTAGAGCACTATCTCACAACAGCACCACACAAATTACTCAAAATGTATAAAAGACTTGAGTATAAGTCCTGAAACCATAAAAAAAATAAATCAAAGAAAGCACAGGTAAAAAAACAGTCTGCAAACTAAGTTTACATCAAACTAAGAATTGTCTACACAATGACAGGCACTAACATGAAAAGATGCCCAACTGAATGGAAGTATTTACTTCTCATATCTGACAAGGGACTAATGTCCGATATCTACAAAGAATCCATACAAATCAAACAAATAACTCAATAAAAAAATTGCATATGATTCAGGAATTACACTCTGAGATAACTACCAGAAGAATGTAAAAACACTGATTCAAAGAGATACGTTTCATGTTCATTGCAGCACTGTTTACAATAGCTAACATGTTGACACAACCTGAGTGCCATTGACACCCAAGTGGACAAAAATAGAACTGTATAAATACATAAGGGAATACAATACTGCTCAGCTATTAAAAAGAATGAAATCTTGCCATTTGAAAACATGGATGGAACTGGAAGGGATAACTCTAAATATGTCAGAAGAAGAAATACAAATACCCTATAATTCCACTCATGCATGCATTTATAAAGGAAACAATAAAAAAAACTAAATCAAAAATAAACCTAGACATTTGAATATAAAATTGACTACCAGAGTGAGGGAAAGGAGAGTGAGGAGTAAGCCCAATGGACTTTGGTGGAAGATTATAGATATTTTGGTAATGGGTGTGGTGTGGTAACACGCATGTATATTAAAAGGTGTAAATGTGTACCTCCTACATTATACAGTGTTGCAAATCAATGTTATGTGAATAAAAAATGCTTAAAACAAAAATAAAGCCTTAAGCAAGCATTTCGGTAACAACTTCATGAGTTCATAACTATATATTATATAGTAGAGTCATGCAAATGGTGAGTTGAAACTAAGAAAAACTCTGTGAAATGGTTTTCAATTTGTTGGTTTGACCTCAATTTGTATGCCATTCAGAAAATTTTGCTCTATAAAAATAAACATTTTGATTATAGAAAGCTAGAAGTTTTACTTACACTAATTAAGGCTTATAATTTAGCAAGCTTATTTTAGAACAAACCTACCTGAGTAAGATGATAATTACATCTTAGCTGATTTTGAGAAATTTCATGTACTATAAAAGGATTGTACAAAATATAATGTGAAAAGAAAACTGAAAATCTGTTGTTGAATTTGCATTATCAAACAGAATAAGGACAAGTTTAACTTTATATATTTAGATACACACTGGAAGAAACATCAGAAAACCAATTAGGAATAGCACTAAAGTTATAAAAATTCATTACTTGTGTGTTAATTATACAAAATTGAAGATGCTCTCTTTGGCACTGCAAAATAATATGGTCTTAAAGACAAAGAATATGTAATATCCTAAGGTTGTCTATTTTCCCAACTTTAGTATTTGTTCTCATAATGTGATAGGAACAAAATAGGTGATCACTAAAAGATTACCATGTATCTGTGATGTCAAAAGAATTATTTCGGGGTGTCAGAAATAAGAAATTAGATTTAAAATCTCTTTTGGACTTTCAAAATGTGTTTAAGGAGAGTATTTGATAACCAGAATAATGCAAACTCTATTAAGAATACAAATTGTCATCTTGTTTGGAGAAACACTAAAATATGGATCATTATGGTTTATCACTTTTGTAAGAGCAAACTGTAGTTCTTTTTCTAGAAGGAAAATCTAGTGTAACTGTTAATTTTAATTAAACATAAGCATTTGTAAACATTAAAAACAAACATATTTAAAAGCAATAATAAAGCAAGAGTTCCAATTATGGAACCCTTAGGTATAAACAAAGGTAGTGAATAATCTACAAATCTATGTGAATCTCCAAAAAACTCACACAATTATAAATTTATAACCAAACAGTGAATAAAAATAAAATAGTGTTTATAATATGTTGACAGATACACAGGTAATGTTTCTTCTTTTTCCCTTATAACCATTCTTCAACTTATATTTAATGAACCTATCGTAGTCTGATAAATAAACTTGAAAATGTTATTTTAAATATATAAACTCCTGTCTAGGAATAGTATTGCAATAGCTTTAGGAATTGACACCAATAACAATGGAAATAAAGCAAAAATAAACAAATAGGACTATATCACTAAAGCGCTTCTGTACAGTGAAAGAAGCCACCACAAAAAATTAAAAGGTGATCTACAACTTGAAGAAGATATTGCAACTCACATCTGACAAAGGATTAATATCTAAAATATATAAATAACCCATGCAAATCAACAGCAATAAAAAAACCTCAAGGAAAATGTGCTGAAGATGAACAGACTTGTCTCCAAAGAAAACATACAAATGGATAATAGTAATAGGTATATGAAAAAGTATTCATCATTATTTATTACTAAGGATATGCAAATCAAAACCACAAAGTGATTTCACCTCACTCCTATGAGAATCAGCTTTTAATACAAGAAACACATGCTGGTGATGATGTGGAGAAAATGGAACCCTTCTATAATCATAAGAATGTGTGTTGTGGTCAAAGATAAACCAAAGGGATCACTGAGGGAAGGGTGGGGAAGAGACTGGGACGGAGGCAGAAACAGCACAAGGGACTGAGGTGATGGTGCACAGGTGAAATGGTGGTGGGAACTCCCTGGGGACCACAAATGATGTCAAATATAATTAAACAAATCTTAAAAAAAAAAGAATATGTGTTGTACAGTCTCTATGGAAAATAGTATAGAAGTTTCTAAAAATTTGAAAATAGAACTACTATATGATCCAGAAATTTCACTTTTAGGGTGTGTGTGTGTGTGTACACTATAAAAACACTACTTTAAAAAACACTTACAACCCTAATTTCACTGATATACTATTCACAATAGTCAAAACATGGACACAACTTAAGTGTGCACAGAGGGATGATTGCATAAAGATGTGGCTTATATATACACACTAGAAGAGTATATAGCTATAAAAAAGATGAAATTTTGCCATTTTCAATAACATGGGTGGAATTTGAGGTCATTATGCCAAGCAAAATAAGAATAAGACACATATATTGTGACTTTACTTGTATATGAAATATAAAGAAACAAAGCAAATTATCTAACAGAACAAAACAGAAAGAATACAACATCAAAATGCTGGCTACCAAATGGGAAGGAGGTAGGAATGTAGAGAGGTTTGGATGTTGGTAGAAAATTAGAACTTTAGCAGTAGGTATGATGTGGTATATATTTGAAACTGTACTCCTAAAACTTACACGATGTTATAAAACACTGTTATATAAAAAACATTAAATAAATCTTTAATATAAATCAGTTTCTTAATAGTTAATTGGAAAGAAGTAAAACAAAACTAAAAGAAATAAGTGAAAGAAAAGAAATCCTTAGTGGGAAAATATGGCTAAATAATAAAAGAGATTAATTCACGCCATTTGCAGCAATTAGATGTAACTGGAAGGGATTGTTCTAAGCAAAGTGAGTCCTAAGGAAAAAGAAAAACACTGGATGATTTCACTTATATGTGGAATATAGAGATATCAAAGAATAAGAGAAAGAAACTGTAAGACTGACCTTTGAAAACAGACCTTAGAGCTCAGATATTCAAGAGGGAATGAAGAGGGGAGGTGAAGGGGTTAGTAAAAGACATGATGGAAGGAGAACACAATGGCCTATGGTGGAAAGAACCATGGGTGCTTTGGTGGAGGGAAACCTGTGGTGACTAGACCAAGGGAAGAAATACTATGTTGTTAAAAAAAATAAGCTTAAACAATGATTAAAAATTATATGTGTAGTTAATAAAGTGTCACTCCTTAGTTTTAATTTTCACTTATTTTATGTTTATAAAAATCATTAATATCTACACTATTCTAAGGGCCTCCTTGGTGGACCAAGGGGTTGAATGCTATACTGTGGGGCTTCTACAGCCACTGCAGTGCAAGTTCAATCCTCAGCCAGGGAGGGGACCCACATGGCGCAGCAGACCTCCCCTGCCTCACCCACTGCTCCCCTCAGTAGTGTATGTCACTGGATCTGCCAGTTCTGCTCCCTGCTGTCTCTAGGGAATCGCCTCTTCCCACCCAACACCCATACCCTGCCCCACCATCCCACCCCATGCCTCCAACCTGTAATCCATGCATAAATAAAGTCTTTAAAAATATATTGATACTCTTCTATAGTTATACTTGTCATTTTTATTCTGTCAGTTTGGGTATATTTAAATGTACACCTAATTTCTGAACCTTTTCATTTTATACTTTCACACTATAACATTTCTATTTTTACAAATTATTATTCATGGAGAAATATAATTAATTAAATTCTTCTTTTAAGATACTTCTTGAGTGAAAGAGTTTTACATAGGGTAAAAGCATTGGAGGAACACTCCATAAACTGTGAAGTTTTTAGTCAGGGTTTTTATCTTTTTACTGTATTTGTGGGTATTTAGACTTGGTTTTACTTGGAGACCATTATAAAGTTGTTTTAAAATTATTTGTTTTTGAAAATTGTTTCTGAGCATATAAAATAAGTATCCAACTATTCAATAATTATCTAATTACCTAATACAGGCTATATATTCTAGGTCTCACCTTGTATTCTCAAAGGAAAATTTCAAGGTCAATACATCATAGAGTCAAAATTTTTTGACTTGACTAGTCTTCAGGTCTAACTGATAAGATTCTTATCAACAAGAAGCTAAAAACTGAGACTTTTTTTTTTTTTTGCCTTTATTATGGCCTCCTTGCCTTCCTGGCTTCTAGCCCGAGTTCTCACCTCTCATTTGGTTTTTAGAAGCATGTACTTTATGGGCTCCTTACAGCAAATACATTTACTTTTTTCAGTACATTTTAATATTTTACAGTTATTGAAACAGAAATAAAAACACTGGGGCCTCCCTGGTGACGCAAGCATTACACACTGCACTGTGAATCAAAACTCAGCCACTGAAGCATGAGTTCGATCCCTGCCTCCGGCCAGGGAGGTGTGCCATATGGCACTGCAGATCACTCCTGCCTCACCCACTGCTCCCCTCAGCAGTATATTTCAGTCTATCTATCTGTTCTGCTCCCCACTCTGTCTCTGGTGGATGCTCTAACCCACCCCACACATCTAGTCTGTACCCCAGTTCTTGTATGCATAAATAAGTAAATCTTTAAAAATAAAATAAAAACACTGAATACTAAGAAATTTGAACTATAAAACTTACTTTTTTTTAAGATCTTATTTATTTATACATACAAGAACTGGGGTACAGGCCAGAGGTGTTGGGTGTAAGAAGGTTCACCAGAGAAAGACTGGGGAACAGAACAGGCAGACTTATCAAAGTACACTGCTGAGGGGAGCAGCAGGCAAGGAAGGAGAGGTCTGCTGCTCAGTGTGGGTCAGCTCCCTGGACATTGATCGAACCTGTGCTGCAGCATCTGCAACAGCTTCACCATGCAGCATTTAGGCCCTTGTGCCACCAGGGAGGCACAAAAATCACTTTCTAATTCAATTGCTAAGTGCTTCTCTGATGCCAAAACAATATTCTATCCTAGATATTATTCCTTAGGAACAAGCATTTTATCATTTCTCTGAATTTAGCATGTACAATTTACCTTCAAATAAATTGTTTATATTAATGAAGATAGCAAGCTACTTTTTCTCTTTTTTGTAGAGGCTGTGATTATTTGTATATTTGTTTTCCACAGTAAATACCTAGGACTGTCACCTCAATAAGACAATCTGACTACCTGACTTCCTCTTAGCTTTGTAACACATGCAAATGCATGTTTTCTTTAAATCTGATATTGGATATGATCATGGGACATCCGTGTGTCACAAGGTGGTTGTAGGATTAAATAAGGTGTATGAAATACATGTAATACACATGTAAAACATGTAGCAGAGGGTTCAATAAAAGTCAAGTAATTAGTAGTAGTTACAATATTACTTATGTGACCATTTACTCAAATATGATTTATTCAATAATTTCCTTGACAGGTCACTGTTAAATAGTGTTAAAGCTAGGAGGATACATGCATGGATGGATATTCATTCAAAAGGGAGATAATAAGCTACAAAAGGATAGCATTACTAGCTTCCCCCAAATCCCCAAAGCTCACCATGACATGCTACATAGGGCAATGAAACACAAAATGCTTACTGCTTACTATATTCAATGCTTAACAATGTGCAAAGTAAGGATTATTTTTTATATGAAAACTGTGGGGACTTCCTAGTGGCCTAGGGGTTAAGTCTCAGCACTATTACCACGAAGACCTGAATTCTATACCCAGCCAGAAAAGCTAACACACATGGTGCAGCAGACCTCTCCAGTTTTGCCCAGTGCTCCCCTTAGCAATGTATTTCAGTAGATTTGCCTGTTCTGTTTTCCCCACTCTGTCTCTGGTACATCCATTCACCGTTGCACCTCTGGCCTATACCCGAGTTCTTCCATTTAAAAAAAAAAAAAAAGACTTTTTGTAATAATGTTCAACTACTAGATTTAATATCTGTGATAATAAAAAATGAAGCTTTTAAAATTGTGTCAACACATTTGCACATTTGAAAAAATAATCCTCAGAGCTTATTACTAACTTCCATTATGTGGTTGTATGAATAGTTAGTACAGAGTTTTTAAAAAATCAATAAAAGGTAAAATTTCAAACTGAGTCATAAATTTATCAGCAAACTAGCAGGAGAATTTAGTTAAGAGCTGTTCATAAGTGCTTTAGGATATTAGCATCAGGTTTCTAATCAGAAGTTAAGGATTCCTAACCTTCATCAATTCCCATAAGAAATCAATAGTGATATAGTAATGTGTATTTTCTACAGATAGCAACAAATATGCTGAAGCACTAACGTTCAGCTTCAATGCAATTAACAGTACAGTAACCTCCAGATCAGGAAAGTTTAAAGTCAATAGCTGAAAACTACTTGAATGGACAGTGATTGATTTTGCTTGCTCTGGCTGTAGGGGAATGATTGATCTAAACTTTATTTTATGCTAGCCTTTTCTCTATTGCAAGCCTAATGAGGCATAAGAGGTGAAGTGAAAATGGAAACAATAGAAATAGATTTGTGTCTGCATGGGGCCAACAACATGGTGATGAAATAAAAAATTAATCCAACCAGGTAGTTAGTATCAAAGAGCTATATTCTTGATTTTCTAGAAATTTTTCTTCCAAAAATATTAATTTTTTACATTTCAACAGTTCACTTCTCTTCGATTAAACAAGTTGCTACTGAGTATCTCCTATAAACCTAGAACTGGCAGGAGATATTTAGAATAACCATTTTATTTAATATATTTAATAGAAATGCCATTAAAATAGAAAATTCTACTCCCAAAACATATAAAAATGTACTATTGGCTGTCTGCCTTAAGAAGAATCAATTCTTTTGGTAAATACTTGGTTTGATAGTTTACTGAAAAGGTTAAAAATAAATATTTGAAAAATAGTAGCTCTAAGACCCCATTTTTGGCTCATATAGGCTCTCAAAGCATCAGCAGATGATACCTTGAGAGTTGAAAGTACACATATTTCCTACTAAAAATGTACATTTAAGTAGTTCAGATGATAAATATGAATACAACATATTCCCTGAAAGGAAAAAACATATTACATGCAATCGACTACAACAAAAATTCCATGTTACTATAAAATTATTGTATGTCTTTGAAGTGTAATTTTATAAACACAACTACATATTTTTTTCACTCAGTGAACATATTTTCCCTTCCTTTGCTAATTAATACCTACCAATTAATTCTTCAAAATTCATCTGATGTAACATTTCCTTAGAGCAGATTTTCTAAACCTTTTAGACAATGTCAGATCCTTTCTGCTTTATATCCTTATAGTTCTCTAAATTTCTTTCCTTGCATTAACCATAGTAATAAAGATAAATAATTGTATAATTAATTTCTACAAATATGCTAATTAAGGCAAAACCAATTTTTCCTCTTCAGCACTTACTTATTGAGGCCTTTTAAAATAATAAACACTATATTAAAATCATTAAATCAGTAAGTGAATCTATTTGTTAAGTATTATTTTGGGCACTAGTGTCAGAGTCAAATAAAGCATGGGTAATATCCTCAGGATGAGGTATTGCTAGAGTAAGAGAAGTAATTGAACAATTGTAGTTCAGAGGAAGAAAGTAGGCAGAGAAGGGAACTGTAGAGCTTCAGTGAGTGTGAAGAGCTGAGTGGCAAGATGAGTTCTATGAATAAGGACGGGGAATAGGTTTTTGTAGTCAAGGGGCAGTTTGCACAGGACTGGTCCCATGAACCTTGTACCAGGTGTTGCTTCTGGGAAATGGAAACCTAAACAGAAGAGTCCAAAAGTTCTTTCGAGAGTTAGATCTATGAAAAGAAAAGGGAGGGATGCAGGCTGACGCAGGGGAAATTGAAACTGTTTTACAAGCCTGAGAAAAAGTCTCTGATAGTCCAACTTGGAGCTTTGGATCTCTGGAGCAAAGCTATCTAGCTGGCAGGTACTGCATTGGGCACAAGTGACTGGGTTTTGCTCTGTTATTGGTGGGAACCATCATAAGAAGAGTATGTCTCAGCTTAAAATATGAGATAGACAAGAAGGTACAGTTGGGCAACATAAATTGCCCACTTCCCCCAAAGGTGACCAAGAGGTCCCACTGTCAAGGGATTCTCTGTGAGCTTTTAGCCTAAATGGGGTGTGCGACTGTATTTCTGTTCCATTCACATGTAGAATGTGGTTACTAGTCAGAGCAAAGCATAAGGCTAGAGGCAAGATCAGAAGCAAGTCTTGAAGAGTCAGTGTATCTGGAGAGTTTGGATTTTATCCTGTAGGCAGTGGAGGCCGTGGAAAAGCCTTAAGAAAGCAAGCAACAAGAGCAAACTTCCACTCTAAATTCCCTGTGCAGCATGGAAATGAGACTTGAATATATGGTCTTTGTTGAAGATCTGTTAGAAAGACCATGTGAAAACATGAATGGGGGCATGACATAGGAATGGAGAGCAGGAGTAAATTAGAGAGTTTCTAAGAAAGTAAGCACTTCAAAATGCGATGGCCAATTAGACTTGAGGAAAAAGCAAGGGGTCTTAGACATATCCTCATTTTTAATGGCACAAAAATTTGTATGCTGTCAGAATAAGCTTAAAGGAAATATTATGTAGCTTACTGTAAATTTCTACCAATCAAAACATAAAGTTGTCCAATTATTGCAGCTAGATCCTTGATCATCTCCATATATTCTAGTTCTTGCTGTGATTACGAAGCACTATCTAAGATTTGTGCCAACTATCACACAAAGAAATACAAACTGTTAAAGGTGATTTGGAGCACTGGAGGGAGTCTCAGTCTCAAAGGAAAGTCTTAGAGAAAATGCAGAATAGGCAACAAGCACAAAAAGTAAAAACCTACCTACCATACACACACTTAAAACAGAGTGCTACATGTGATATTTACTGGCAATAAATCTGAAAGCAAAGCAAATGTTATTAATTTTGTGTTTGTTATTTAAGTAAATGCTTAATTAAAAACTCTCTACACAGAATATGCAGCTGAATAAAATAATCCCAGGGTACTTATCCATAATCAGTCTCAAAAAGAAAAACAACACATTCATACCTGATTTCCTGACTGTTAATACTTCTCTTCCTCTGCCCTCAAAATCTTATTCATTCAACTAAAACTTTATCTTGTTTTGGATGTTAGTCTCTCATGTTCCCCCATGAAAGAATTCAATTGTTGATTCATCTCTGTCTCTATGGATGGATATGTGGATAATTTAAAATTCTAAAAAATCATTCACTCACTGTTAAATTTCTTGCACCTAGCAACATGTTTGTAAAGTAATTGTTACTGAATATCAAATAAGTTGATTACATTGGAGATTGTCATTTAATCATATAAAGTAATACAAAAGTATGAATGAAAGAGCTAGAGAAAATGAAGGAAATAGGAATAATGGGATATGTTACGGTTTTTATTACAGAGTCTAAAAATGTCTTACTCTGGACATGTCTTAAATTACCAAACCCTCACGAGCATATAAAAATGAAACTTTTCTTAAGTTTTTCTAGATTCCTGCTCAAACTAAAACAATTTTTTGAACTCTCATAATACTTCTGAGTCTTCTTTAATAACTATCATTTCTATTGAGACCTATATTAGATACATATGATATAGACATGTTTATCTATTATTAAATTTCTTTTACTGTTAGATTAAAAGCAACTTGAAAACAGGTTTCCCGTAGAAACCATTCCTTTGTTCCTAACAACCCTAATAACAATATCCTATGACACATATAATATTGTCAGGTAAGTGTGTTAATAAAATACAATTTTCCCTACTGCAGTATTTTCAAATATAAAATGATATCTACACTGGGTTTTCCAACACCAACACTACTGACATTTGGATATTGTTGTGGGGGCTGTACTGTGCATTCTAGGATGTTTATTAGCCTTTCTACTAGATGCCAATAACTCCCAGATTCTTCTTCACACTGTGACAACCAGAAATGTCTCCAGACATTGTTAAATGTTGGGGGGAGGGGAAGCAAGCAAACCTATTGAGAACCATGGATTTAAAAGATGAAACTACAATTGTATAGTTATACAGACTACAATTGTATAAATATTAATTTAGACAGACAATAATCACCCACTAACCTTGTATCACTCAGGGACATGTAAGCAATGCAGGAGTCCGTGAAATTGCCTATGTGTATTTACCTGGAAAATGAGAAAACATAAAGGAGACAGAAACTCAGAATTTGTAAACAGTGTCGCTGCAAATTCTTTTCATAGTAAATATTTTTGATAGTGATATAAACTGACACAACAAACATTTTCATGGCCAAATGAATAATTATGTGACTGGATTTATTTATGTTTCCAAAGGCAAAATTTACTGCTGACCTGTACAAACCATCAACCCCTATGGAAGTTCATAAACTTAAGTACTCAGAACTTATGCATAATATCAATATTTTGCATATATTTTCACATTTATGCACATATTTATAAATTTTTGAGATAACATATATGTCAATTTCAACCATTAGCAAGCCAAATGATTTATTTTATTTAGGAAATATAATAGAGCACCAATTTTTTTTTCAGAAGCTGCTAACAGCATCCAAGTTATATATGATTGCAATCAGCTATCCTATAGAATAAAATAGCATTATAACGCCCTTAACACTTTCATAAAGATGAAAAAGCACAGAAAAGACACCCCTAGCTCATCTGTACAGGCAGTGCAGGAGGCATAGGATTTCTTTTAAACAGATGACTAGCATAGCTATAAATACACTATAAAGCTTCAGGAGTGAAGGCAAGCAGACCACTTCAAAGCATTTACAATGATCTACATAAGAAATATTAAGAAGTAAAGTAGACCAGTGTAGAAGGTTGGAGGGAAAAACAACACAAATTTGAGAAAGACTTGGAGATAAATACAATGAGAATTTCATGAGTAACATTATATGAGGTTTTGGGTTAGAAAGGATTTAATGGCCTGTCCAGACTCTAACTACAACTGACTGTGTAGTTAAGTGTGCCTTTGAGAGAAGTAGAACAGCAGAGGAGAAGTTTTAGGAAAGAAAGGTGATAGTTTTGTCAGACTATAGTATTGTCCACTGACAATTGTTCACATGGCTGAAGTGTTTTACCTGGTATGACGTTAGGAAGATTAGAAGCAGTAAAGACAAATACTAAGATTGATTCAAGGCTAGGGTAACTTAAAAAAAAAAAATTCAGATAAGTGTAGTAGAAGGAATGAAGATGGAAGAGATTTAAGAGTGATGGTGAGAAAATGCTTCCGATAATGAATCATGAGTCAAAAAAAAAGTGAAATATGAAATGTATTCCCCTCCCTTAAACCCTGAGATCCAATACCTTGGAACTTCATAGAATAAACTCTATGTTGTGGCATGATAAATCTGAGTGGGGGAACAGTTGGTTTTCAACAAATGAAAAACTGAAAAATACTGGTAAGATTTCTGATTTTTACTAGGTAATAACTAGGTGTACTAGGTTTAGGACTAGGTGATAACGAAGTTAGCATATTACCATCGAGTGTAAGTAACACATGGAATCAGAGTAATCAGGGAATACATAGAGTATGAGGTGTGAGTAAAGCATCCATGAAACTTGCAGTGAATGAGTGTTACTCAATTTTCTTTCTTTACTCTAAATCCTGCTGTATCAGTGTTTTCAATGAAAAGGGCTTCCAAAGCATATAATAGTTTTCTTGTTATTACCCCATTAGAAGAACAGTAATGATTTCTAACTTGCATTCAGCATTGAGGAAGTAGTTCCAGGACTTGCTTGAGGGAAGAAATATCTTCCAATTAAAAGGACAACCTTTACATGTTCTAAAAAAACTTTGTGAAAAGAATAAAACTTAAGCAATACTTGCTCACTGATAGGAAAGAAAACTGATTTCACATTCCCTTTAATGCTCTAGGAGCTAATACAGCAAGCACCTCAGTCTAAATGTTCTTTACAATAATGCTAAGACTTGGAAATCACCATAAAATTCAGTTTGTCCTAATCAAGAAAAAAAATAGATTTAGAGAAAATCTGTCATAAGTAATAAAGTGCCCAGGACTGTGGTGCAATTTTTCTTATACATATTTTTTTACTCTTAACATGTATAGAGTGATATGGTGGACATCTGTGTGTTCCTTGATGGGGGTGAGTGTGGGAATATGCACTTGAAAGGTATTATCATGTTCCTTTAAATCACAGACAATGTTGTAAACCAATATTATCTCAGTTAAAAACTGTGTAGAGTGACTATCAAATTTCTATTTGACCATGCTTCTCTTTGAGCTATTGAGCATGCATTATCGTGCTGAAATGCTTTCTAGTAATAAACTTGCTTTAGAACCGTGGAATCAATAAGCAGTTGAAATGTAGGCAACATTTCAAGACACAGTACTAAGAATGAAGACACTGACTAGAGGAAGCATTAAAAGGAATTAAGTGAATGTATGTAGGGAAAGGAAGTGAGGACTGATTGTAAAAGACTTTATAAGTATATAAGATCATGTACTCTTATCTGCAGACTCTTTCAATAGCAAAAATTATAGTTGGATTGCAAATGGTAATTGAGTTATGATATCTATGAAAGTATAATAAAGTAAGCTAGAACACAGTTTACATGAGTCTTGGGGAAAATATAGGATTATGATATATTTTTTAAAACATGCCAAATATTTTCCAAGACCCAGAAACACTGCCTAAAATTCAGTTTATTATTACTATGTTACTTTATCTAGAGCTTTCAACAACCCATGAAATTAGTAACATTCCTATTGCACAGACTGAAAAACTAAAAAGTTTCTCATGATTTTCCCTAAGTAAACAATTAGAAGTTGTAAGATTAAATGCAGGTTTCTGTCTTTCAATTATAGCCCAAAACAAGAACCCCTCACTTCTCAGAGCTGAAGTGTTCTTTGCGGTTATTTTGGAAACTCAGATTTTCACTCTTTCTCATTCATATTAACACTATGAAGAAGTAATTCATATTAGTAAAAGTTCTTCACCATACTATCAAGAGAAAACAGACTGTATAGATTAAGAAAGTGAAAGAATTAATTTCACTATAAAAATTTAATTCCTGAATAGTTTTTAGATGCTTCATCCACAATGAATGGCTGTAATAATATTGGAGAATTCAGATCAAGATTTCCCAATTCGCTAGTGCTCAGGCTTGAGGAAATAACACCACCCTTAGAAAACACAGAAACCATTTCTTATGGGGCCTCCCTGGTGGCACAAGGGGTTAAAAGACTGAGCACTACAAAGCAATCGGCAGCCACTGCAGTGTTATTTCAATCCCTAGCTAGGGAACTGACCAACTTGGCAAAACAAACCTCTCCTGTCTTGCTGGTCCACTCAGCAGTGTATTTCAATAAATCCTCCTGCTCTGCTCCCCACCTCTCTGGTAAATCCTCTTAACGCCCCGCCCCCACAACTCTCACCTACATCCCAGCTCTTGTATACATAAATAAATCTGTTTAAAAACAAAGAAACCATTTCTTATGTGACATTCTTTCACTTGATAGATATTTATTAAACATCTACTAGGTTTCATACAGTAAACATAACATCCATTAATTATAAGGGGAGGATATAAACAGTATATGGGCAAGTAGGTAAAACTTATATGTATACAAGTGGTAAGTGTAATGGAGTATGCAAAGAAGGAAGAACAGGTAAGTTTGCCAAGGGATATTGCCATTTTAAGTGAGGGTGAACCTTTATGAGTATTGCACTTACATTAAAAGGAGCACTGGCGATAGCCTATCACACATGAATAAAGAAGACTCTAGGCAGAGTGAATAGCAAACATTAAGTTCCTGAAAACTGAGAGTGCCTGAGATGTCCCTGAAGGGAAGGACAGGATGATGGAATACCGTGAGCCAATGAAGAGTTAAGAGGAGGTAAGTCAGAGAGTTATGTGTGAGCACCACATGTCATCAAGGACCTCGTGGTCCATTTTAATGAATTTGACTTTTACTCTAAGATAAGAAATCATTTGAGGTTCTGAGCTTAACTATTTGACACATTTTAACTGACTTTTTTTGTTTAGACTAGAATAAAGAGAGCAAGGGCAGAAATGGGGAAATGAGTAAAGGTACCTACAATAATCCAAGCAGTCATGCTGCAGTTCTGGATTCAATTATTTACAGTGGAGATGAAGAACAGCTGGATCCCCCTTCAGTTATGAAGCCAGAATCAAGAGTGAAAAAGGATAAAATGTAAATTGTAAGAGAAAGTAGTAAAAAACTTGACTTCCTGTTTTTCAGCCAGAAGAATGTGAAGGATGAAGCCATCATTAAATTAAGTGATTAAAGATACAGTACTATCATTTAGGCTCTAAGTAATTCTTGCCAACAGTAATATTTAAGGATAAACTGCCTTTTCGTTTCTTGGCATTTGAATCTTATTGTTGATTTAGTTCCAAGTTATATCATATCATCGCATGCATTATGTCATATTAATAATAAATACCCCCATTCCATTTACATTTCTTCAATATGATGACATAATAAATGAATTATGGTCTTTTAAGACCTGTTTGCTTTTGCAGTTTGTTAAGGTACTGATCATTTTAGTTTCACCAGGGAATAAGCTCTTCTCAAACCTGAATTGTCCTTTTTCTTTATTTTACCAATTAGTTTAGCAATTGTTAGAGACTAGTAAAATTTTAACTTGCCAATTTTAAGCTTCCCAAACATTCTGAGACAAGATGTATAGAGGAATGCAGATAGCTTTAATAAATTACAATCAATGTATTTAATGTATTCTTTCTTTTGCATTAATAAAAGAACAATGGTGAGTTTGGGAAATAAAAGAAATTTTTAAGTAACTCTAGTTATGAACTTAAAAG
The DNA here is from genome assembly GCA_019455555.1 of Galemys pyrenaicus. Taxonomy (NCBI): domain Eukaryota; kingdom Metazoa; phylum Chordata; class Mammalia; order Eulipotyphla; family Talpidae; genus Galemys; species Galemys pyrenaicus. The sequence continues at coordinate 146,787 of JAGFMF010011679.1, read as the reverse complement.
AGACAAATTAGGTAAAGGATTGAAGATAATGAAGTAAATTCAGTCCCTATCAAATTAGTCAAAAGCTGAATCCTTTGATGAGTCATGTCCTTTAGTTGGCCCTCAAATTTCATAACTATCATGTAGTTGTGCTGTTTTGAAAGAATAACATATGCAAAATAGCTGAAGACACCTGAAAAATATTAAGGCTAAACTAATATTAGCTAATTCCCATAGCTTCAAAAAATAGGCTCATCGTATGGAAAAAAAATCATATCACTAAAAGATAAGTGATGCATCCCATGGTCTCAAGTCTGAATAAATTGTGCTTTAGTGCTCATCTTTATGCTACTTTAGGTCTTGGGAAAGTTATTCACTTTTCTGTTACACGCCATTTCACTAATGTCATTTCTTCCTGCTCATAGGCATAATTCATGCATATATAACTTCTAGCACAACTATTTGGCCATTAGCAATTATAAAAATGAAACAAATGGCAGAGAATATTTACTACCAGTCTCATTGTGTTGAATAGCCATGGACTTTTATTTCAATTTCCTGTCGTTTTTTCACTTGACTGTTAATTTTACCAAAAAAAATAATAATAATGATCGACAGAGTACAGGCAAATTGAAGAAAGTAAAAATGACTGTATACATCTATCTGTGCAGTATTATACCTACAGTTCTAATGACTGGCATAAAAACAAGTGTTGTAGTAGATACAGTTAAACATAAACCACTCAGACAGAACAACTAAATGCACTTTTACAATTTTGTTAAATCTGAGCAGTAGTTACCAGCAGAGAAATCAAAAACAAATGTGACTTTTTGTATTTCAAAGACAAATTCAGTATTATAGCTTTCAGGTCAACACAGGAATTAAATTTCTTAAAACCATTGCATGCTTTCCATTTCTCTCTTTTAACCACAAGGTTTTTCAGTAAGATTAACTGTTAAACTACTCCCAAAAGGTATGTTGCCCAGGTATATACCCCTTGAATCAAACTGAAATCAGGGATATTAGGTTGCCAACTTATAATGCTACAACTCATTCTATCTTTCTGTCAGAGTGAAAATTTGATAACAATAGATAATATAAAAATTCAAGAAAGAGCAATCATTGTCAATTTATCCTAAAATTGTTCTTATTTTTCCATGACAAAAGTAATTTAAAGACATCTTTTCTCTAAAATTGCATTCCTCACAACCAGAATCTGTTCACAATGTAACACTAAATTTATGTTTTAGATTGAGTAATCATTGGTGACTAAATGGTAAAATATATACTGATGGAATAATATTTTGAGTCTATTATTAATAATTTTCTTATTTGAACAACCTATTCTTTTTTCACTTTTAACTCAGCAACTCATTGAAGATAAATTATTTTGAATAAAAGATGAGGTACAGAGAAGTGAGAGCCCTTGCACATTAAGAATACAGAAGGATTCCTAAGAGAAAAACAAACAAGCATGAGAGGTAAACTCTTCTGCTTTAACATTTTGCCTAGGTCTAACTGTGCTTTTTTGCCTCCTCTAACACCAGACGTATTTTGCAGTCATGTACTTTTCCTTGCATGTCTCAGATTAAGGATGTTAGTAGAGCAAAAATGAGAGAATGGAGGAATGACACTGGGAAAAGGGTGTGCTACTGTACTGGTATATCATTGACTTAGCCACTGCTGTACGTGTGATAACCAGTAGTGCTGACCCTTAAGGAGTCTTAGGAAAACCATCTAAGAATCGTGTTCTCGAAGGATGAAAAAGCGAAACAATAGAAACACTTTTCCCTCATGTAACAGGAGAGGCAATAACTCTTTAGTTCATCCAGGCTGAACACGTATGAGAGATACGAAGTTCCTACAAATCCTCAATATATCAGAAAAAACTAGGGCAAAGCAGTGAGAGATGCCAAGAATGTGCTTGCATGAGAAACTCTCAGATTTTGTCCTTTACAAACTAGTTTGCACAATTAGTTGTGTCAGTTTATGAGATAAAGACAGGATAATTTAAATTCTATAAAGAGTTTTTTAATATATATAATCCACTCCATTCCCACTTAGATGTATCGATATGTGTATACTCTCCATTAATCCAGTCCAACCTATATACCTCTTCAGCCAGATCAAAAATGTAAGATTTCATAAAAAACAATCATCCTTACAAATTATAGTCCTTGGTCTTACAATTCATGGAGTTCTTAGTCAATGTTCACCATTTACCGCCTATCCTTTTCTAGCATGCATTCTAGATTTCTTGATCCCTTATTTTTATATGAATGATGAAGTGTTTTTTTCTGCTGATGCAACTCATAATATCCCTCAAGGAATTCTCCAACTGCCATTCTTTTTTGTGTCATGGTTGCTTGAAGTTCAGGTCAGTAGAAACTAGGATAAATGGAACCCATCTTTTTTTCACTTCTTGATCCCTGACTGTTTTTGGTTAAACATCTATGCCACACACTAAGATATAGAACCCCAACCCATAATGGTAGCCCCTGAGCTAGCACCTTAGCTGAAACTTTATGATGCTAATCTATGGTTCCACCTGTCTAGATGTTCTGAGTGATGAGGTGTGGGAAAACCAGTGGGTCTTCTAGTCATGCAGAATCTCTTACTATAAATTAAGTTCCTTCTTCCAAAGTAATGCTCTACTGCTGTGAAGGCACCCTACTAATAGTTCATAAATCTTTATGCTCACATATGATGGTGATTATAAATAATCAAAAAAGGCATTAGCTAAATTAACTAGTTTTTTGGGGTGTTTGTTTTTACCTAATGGGAGAGTTCTACTAATATTATTAAGGAACTTTCTTACTTAAAACATAATAATAACTAGGTCATACAAATTGGTTTATTCTTTCACAGAAGTAGAGAATTCTTTTGGGAGCATCTCAAAGCAATGAATGAAGGACTTGAAATTCTTCAAACCACTGTCAGTGGTTTGATGAAGCAATTGTTATTTTCACTTTCCTCTCAGAAAAAAAAATAAATTGAATGCATTAATGATTGTAGTATTTTGATTTCATAGTATTTTGTCATAATTACTGGGTAAGGTAAAACAATGTAAATCTAACTAATTGATTGTTACCCCACACAGGTTTTTTTTTTTTTTTCTAATTTAGTAAAGATACCAGGTATGTTTATCATTTACTGGAAATGAATGTTACTCAGGCTTTCATGATGTACCTTGGATATTAAGATTTGGGAAAAGTTTTGTGAAATGAAGTATTCTCACAATAAAATTTCTCTCTAGTATAATATAAGAGCATTACCATTTACTTCCTAGGCTGAGTAATACTAAAAAGCAGAGTTTTAAACAAACTTATTTTAATGCTAAAGAAAATAATGTCAATGAAATACCTACAATGAGTTGTGGACTGAACATTCTGAGATAATGGATCCAACTTGGTTCTTTGCCCTCACTGTCTGGTAGAAAATTTCAATTTGCTTTATAAAAACTCAATGCTCATTGAAATAAAATTGCATGATATTTTATATATGTATATAAATTTTTCTTTCATTTTCTCTGACATGTTGAATTTGACCCTGATAGACCAGCTTTACCAATCCCTAAAAGTGATATATTCTTCTAGACATAATCAGCAAAAATAGGCATCATTTTCACCCAGCCTTGTAGCCACATCCAAGCAAATGCCAAGTCCCGCCAATTTGTCTCTTCTTTCACTTTCAAAGGTTTGATTTTATTGTATCCTCCCTATCATCTTTGTGATTCAGACCATCATATTTATATTTAATCTGTAACAGTTTCCTCTTTCCCTGCTTTCATCCCCTTATTATGCTTTGCATCCCACATTATACCACAGCCTATAATTTTGGTGACAATACTCCCTCCCATATGCCTAAAACAAGCTCAGTTTGTCTATTATAATTATTGAGAATACACCCTTTCAGACTAAAGTATTTTCCAAATGCATGATAAATTGCATCATCATCCTACCGTAAAGACATTATAATCAATTTGATCACCTAACGCTTCTCAAAGTCTTTCAGTGGTAATCTTATACAGGTTTCAAAACCCTCTAAAATTTGACCACACTTTACATTTTAAGCATTACTTAATATTTGTTTTCATCTTTCAACCTACGTAAGTCATTCTCCATCTTTAATTATGTGGATGACCAACTCAAATTCCTTGATTTCATTCTTTCCTGATCATGTACAAAATTTCCTTTGAAATACAGTGAGTACTCCATCATTGTTACTGATTTGTGACAACCATGATATTGTTTTCTAGGAAAACAGGCTCTAATATATAGCATTTGTTTTCCTTACATGTTCTAATAGGGGACAGAATTGAATAGTGTTTAATAGCAAGAACTCTGGTGTCATAATACTCATGCCTAAATATTGATGCTTCCAAGGAATTAAGTTATTTCTCACTTTAATAAACAACTTCACTGGGCAACCAAAGATTACTTATTATTAAGTAGAAAAGTGTTAGGAAATAGAAGGAAACAGTAGGAACCAAATAACTTTGGGTACTTTAAGCTACCCACTCCACCACCACTTTTCTCGAATCTATAAATAGTTCCATTTTTGAATATAACTAAAAAATGGTAGATATATTATAAACTATGTCTATATGATTAAATATTTCACATCATATTCATCCTATGGATGATAGGAGAAAGAACATATTTTTTTTTTGCATACACACACACACAATGAAGTTGTACTCAGCCATGAGGCACAAAAAAAGATAAAATCTTGGCATTTGCATAACAGAATGAACCCCTAGGGAGGTTATACTAAGTGAAATAAATCATAAGGAGAAAGACAAATACCATAGCTTTTCATTCATTTGTTGGAAATAAACAAGGCAAACATCTGAAACAAAAGCAAACCCTTACACCCTGACAGCAGGATTGTAGTTACCAGAGGGTAAAACAGTGGACTGGAACAGAGCACTCTCAATGTTTGGTGATGTTGGTGATGACTTTTGGTGCTAAGTGTGGTGTGATGTATACAACTGATTTCAATATCTTAAACCAATGCTACCTCAAGAAAAAAAAAAAAATTCAAAGGTGCCTAAACAAAAACTAGCAATTAAAGAAAGGTCTGAAATCTTATCTTTAATCACTTCCTCTAACCACTATTTTTCAACTGATATATTTCTTTGAAGTTCTACTTGGGTTCCTAGTGCAATACTACTTGTAGATAAAACTAGGCAGAGAAAACTACAAAGTGGCTTAATGTAAATTTTTAAAAAATCCACCTATGTCCATACACACTATGCTTGTCATGTATATTTATGACATAATTTGCTAGTTACTACTAGCCAGATGTTTATTAAAAGTACTTTTAAAATGTATTAGAAAAGCAATAAATAGTGAAATATACAAGTCATGTCAGAATAAAAGACAAAATTCCCTAGAAGGCTATTCAGCTTTCTGTGTGGGTGTTTAGAAGTCAATCATCTGTAAGATTAATAAGGTTAACTCCAAATAGTACAGGCATTAAAGATAACTAGTTAAAACATATCTGGGTAAGTGTAATTGTCAACATAGTCGATAGGAGTCAGCTGTGAGCTTGGCCAAGGAAAAGCAGGCAAGCCTAGATGTGATCAGGTTCATAAAAATAGGAAGAAGCTATAGCATACAAGAAGTAGGTGCCAGGGTCATCCATGCCATTGAGTAATGAGATCAGAAAGTATAAATTATTAAAAAACCTCATAAAAGAGAAACTAGAATATTAATATAAAGAAGACATGAATCCGTGAGGCAGTTTTCTCCTTCCTGTCCAAGTACCTATGATTTACCTTTGAAAGCGCTATTAGTATATGACCAATAGCTATACATAGCCAGTTGAAAGGGCCAGGTACTGTTTGAAGGTATATCTCCGTTTCACTTGCCTACCTGTTTGTTTGATTTAATAAATATTTATTGTATGGTTAACATCTCTTTTCTTTAATACTAAGGAGGCTAATATAACCAAAAACGACTTTGAGCTTTTCTGTAATGATACTTTAATTACTTACCCAGCATTTTCAAAAAATAAATTACATTTAAATGTCTAGTAACTGAAAAGATAATTCTTTCCTAAGTGCAACAAAGGGCATGCTAACTGCTCACTGAGTCAGTGTAATCCTTTTCCTCTTCCTCCTGGGCATACAACAGGATTGTATTTCTTAGCTTCCTTTCAACTTGATATGTCCACGTTACTAAGCCCCAGGAATGAACTCAGTAGAATTTACGTATTTTCCACTTTAAGGCTTTCAGAAGTGGGTATGTTTCCTCACATCCTCTTACCACCTCTTCCACCTAGATGCAAGAGCAAGACCCTAAATTTACATAATACAATAGCCACTACCCTGCCTATTTACATGTAGTTATTTATAGTTAATTAAAATTAAACACACTTATAATTCAGTTCTTCAATCACACAATATTTCAGGTGCTCAAAAAAAAAAAAAAAACTAGTGGCTATTCCCATTATAAAATATATCATTCATTGTAGAAATTTCTCTAGGACAATGTTGACCTACACAACAGTGAACAAAAAATACAGAACTAGGCTGGGTCTTGTATCACCACAAGGAAAAAACACACAAAGGCAATATCATTCACTTGCAATTATGATGTGTATGGAAAATACACCTGTACTGTACTTGAGGCATTCTACATTTTACAATCTATATTGTTACAGTTGCTAGTGATCTTAACTTCTTCAACTAAAATTATATAGTCACAAAAAAATCAAGCTCCGATTAACTCAAAAGATAGCAGTGTAATACCAGAGACAGCTTAGATGAGCATCAGGTGAGTGGCATAGTGTTCCTTTCAAGGACAGACAGCATAGAATATTCAGGTAGATACTTGGACTTTAAGTCTTTTCTAACCAAATATAAGTTCAGCTTCCACCTGGGAGGTATATCATGTAAGTAAAGGCAGTTCAGAGTTTGAATACATATGGAAAGTAGGTTTATTTCATCATCAATCCCATTTCTATTACACAGTACAAGAGATTCTCATAACTAAATGTGGGAAACTGCTAGATCATCTATTGGCTACTGGTCCATCCAAGGACACACAAAAATTAGGAACATAGTTTCTTCAAGACAACAAGCAATAGCAGATTTATACACACATCTAAGAAAGGTTAAAAGAAGAAAATATCTAAATACTCACTGAGAATAATAAGAAAATTGATAAAAAAAAGACTCATAAAACGGCCATGGTTATTTATTAGGACTTCTCTATGAGATTTATCAAGAGCGTATTTCACATTGACATTCTTTGTCCAACATTTTGAAATTACAGTTTGGTCTTTGGTGAACAGCAAAGAGACTGACTACATCAAGTAAAAATACAGAGACAAAGTACCCCTCACCTTATTTTTATTCTTACAAGAATAATGGTACCTAGAAAAACAGTAAAAGGAATGCTGTGAGATAGAAAGTATATCTTTTCTCCTGTTCTTAGAGAAAAAAATCCAATTGAAGTATAAATCTTCAGATTATGAAAAACAACAGATTCTATTAAGAGTGAAGGGTTGTTTTTTGTTTGTTTGTTTGTTTTCCGGAATTTACAGCAAAGAAGTTAATAAAAATGTGAAGAGGCTTTCATATAATCTTATAAAATAGCAAAAGATAATCACTCTTGAGCCACTAAGCAGTGATATGCAAGAGAGTAATTTACTCTACAAGCCTTTTACTATAGGCCAGAAGGTACACTTGTAATAGCTGCTTAATCGTAACCTCAGGATTTTACAGCTCATGAACTTTTGTATTGACATTAATGAACAGCTTCGGCAAAGTAAAATACTGATCAACACAGACATCTTGGTTTCTTTAGAAAATTAATAAGGAGAGTTCTCTGGATAAGAATTTACAGTGAGTGCCTTGAAGATTATCTTTTATAATGATAAGTCTTAATTGAAAATGATTAGATGAAGATAGGGGAACTGACCATACTACCAAGTCATCTACATATTCATTTTCTGTTTGTTTTTTTTCCTGTTTTCATGCCTTAAGTAATGAGTGCTGAAAAAGATAGTCATCTGGTAATTAGAAATTCGAAACCTTGGGAAAGAATCCAGTTAATTAGCAAAGTAATTAACTGTTTCTTAACACATAATACTACAAGGAAGTGTAATTAATGATATTAAATTTATTGATACCAAGAAATAGAAATTTCTGTAAATAGCACATACACTGAATAATCTACTGTTGTTTCTTTCATAGAAAGACAGTCTACAAAATGTGTAGAATACCAGTAACTGACTCGAACTAGCCACACATCTGCATAAAGATTGCTTGTTAAACATAGTAAATTGAATTAAATTGTTATAGCATTTTGGGAAGGGCTTAAGGTACCAGAACCTTGTTCTGAGTTGGATGCTGTCAGAAAGCAGATGAAGATTTATGATTGCTTTTTTGTAATAATTTGGATCATTAATATAGGAAGAATTAATAAAAGCTAAAGCTACCCAAGGTAAAGAAACAGCCACTCTTGGGGCCTCTCTATGGCGCAGTGGGTTAGGCAACGCACTATGAAGCAAACCGCAGTCACTGCAAGCACGAGTTCAATCTCTGCCGCCAGCCAGGGAGGGGACTCACATGGCTCAGCAGATCTCTCCTCCCTCACCTGCTGCTGCCCTCCACAGTGTGTTTCAGTTGGTCTGCCTGTTTTGCTCCCCATTCTGTCTGGTGAATCCTCTCACCTCCTGTGACTCTGACCTGTACCCCAGCTCTTGTATGCATAAATAAATAAATCTTTAAAAAAAGAAAAAGAAAGAGCCACTCTTTTTAATCAGAACAATGCTTGATAATTTTAGGGGATTAGATTATATTAATGGTTTTGTTTATGTTCAAAAGATTGTGAGGTGATCTTGTTTTTGTTCTGATCTATCAGTCTGGTCTCTCCTGAAATAAGATTGTTTGGAGTCAATACAAAAGAAAAAATCTAGATATCAGTACCAGTCCAGGTCCTGTAAATCAGAGGTGACTTTTTCTTCTATATTATGAGAAGTGGCAAAAAATAAAAATGTAAAAAACAAGAGTGTCCTTGTGCTGACAGATGTTATACCATGAACCAAGGAATCTGGTAGAAACTGCACTTTAGACTCACCTTCACATGCTTATTTTTTTTTTAAAAAAGGGGGGGATCTGTATTGAATGGGTATACAATTTACTTATTTCATGGGAATGGAAAGAAGGATGGATAGGTTGAAAACCAAGATACTTTCAAGTAGTCAAACTACCCATATGATACTGCAATGAGGGACACATTATGCTATGCCTTCGCCAAAACCCACAGGAACATATAAAGAGGAAACTTTAATGTAAACTATTGTTTTTAACAAATGGTTAATAATAATATCAAAATTAGTTTGTTACAGTAAATGTATCTAACTAAGATGAGAATACCATGTGAGACTTTTAGGAAAACAGAAAAGATACCTAGAAACTTAGCTGTTTTCAATTTTTCTGTAAATCTACAACTGTCCCTAAATAGTCTATTTGAAATAAAATTGAGATATTCTAAGATTAAATGTTCTTTTTTAATTAAAAAATGTTTTGAGTGACATTGGTGCATAACACTATATGTATGATTTAGAGGTGTAGGCTCACCCTGGCAGGTTGTCTGATGCTGTTACCACACTACACTCACCACCAGCAATCAACAGTTCTAGTGTTTTACAAGATTTTTTTCTGAAGGTTCTCAATACTTATCTTTTAAGCATTGTTGAAACCCTTTGTTAATAACAACTAGTACAATACCAGGCAAACTAATTGTTGTTTTATTGTAGAGAATAAGTGTGTCATTAAAAACTCCCCACTGAGATTTCTCATTAGTATAACCTATAGCACTATAACATTTACCAATTAGTAACAGATTTATATCAAGACCAAATAGTTACTTCCTTGGCAATTCATCATTAATAGTTTACTCATTTAAAATGATTTCACTCCATATAGGTACACTTTCTATATTCATTAATGTAATTCCACACCCCTGTATTTACTTTGCACCTGATGTATTTTGATGAAAAGTAGCTCCTTAGGTTTACACAGGTGAAATATTAGAGGTCCTTTATTGATCATTCTAATTTAGAAGTTGTATATGATATTTATATTCAAAGATGTTTTATCTAAAAATTCCAGAAGAAGAAAATTTAAGTTCAAATTTTAGAACATATAGAAGAGGAAAATTTATAGAATCGGAAATTTAAGTTCAAAGAAGTAATTTGTAGGACACAGTAGAGTTGCAATTTATATCAAATTCCCTCTTTTAAAAAAATTCTTACATTTTCATTACAATGATGCTCTTTTCTCAAAAAGGCAGGAAAAACCTGGACAATTATAATACTTTTCATATTGAATACTTAAATATGAACCAAAAAATGGCAAATCTCTTCAATAAGCAATTCTAACAGCATAATCTCAAATGACTTCTGTGAGAAAAAGGGGGTACCTGGAGAAATAGGATTTGCAAAGAAGATTCTTCAAACATTTAAAATTACCATGGAGCTGAAGAAATGATGTGAAGAAACTAAAGAATCTAATTAATAAATCTTGCAAACACATTGCTATCATAAAAAAAGAAAAATAAAGAAAAGCATCCCAGCTTTCTTTTTTCAAAATAGAAAGTTTCTAAGAAGGGCCTCGTTGGTGGTGCAGGATTAAGTCTCAGCATATCAAGCTATCGCCAGCCACTGTGGCATGAATTCTATCCTGATCTGGCCCAGAGAACTAACCCACATGGCACAGCAGACCTTTCCTGTCTCACCCATGCTCCCCTCAGTAGATCTGCCTTTTTTGCTCCCCACTTTATCTATGGTGAATTCTCTCATACCCACACACACACCTCTGGCCCACACCCCAGTTCCTGTATGCCTAATTAAAATTTAAAAAAGGTTTCCAAAAACTATCACGATGGTGAGGAACTATACTAAAATTTAGTCAGATTATTGACAAGTAGGTTGCTTCTAACTCTTTACTGTAACAATCACAATAGAAATGAAAGATTTAAGAACTTTTTCTTAAGGATCTTTAATAATAGAGATCCAAGCAGCTCCATAATCAGAGGTATAGCAGAAAAACTGAAACATACTGTTTTGCTGAAGAACAACAAATAACTCATCAGTAAGTGAGCCCAGTTCTCATTCCTGTCCACAGTTTATGTGGGTTCCTATTGGCATTTCATAAGTTTTTTTTATTTTTTTATTTCATAAGATTTTTTATTTTTTATTTTTTATTTCATAAGATTTTTTTCTATTTTTTAACAATATGAGGTTAATAGTTCCTAATTTATATTCTACAATTTTTAATAAAATTAGTAATTTCCAATTAGGGATACTAGCTACTAAAGTTTATGGAATTTATATACTCTTTTTTATTGTATTTTGTATTTCTGATATTCAATTTTAGTGATGTTTTCTGCAAACAAGTTATTATGCTCTGATCAGTTTAAACTATGCAAACCATGAACATTCTGCTCTTTAAAAAAGAATGTGTAACTTTGATATGGAGTCTTTCATTAAAGTCAATTTCCCTTCTTTATAACTTGTGTTTTTAGATGGACTGAAAAATATACTTCCCCACACAAAAATTAGAAAACATTTCCACATATTATACTGTCTGTTTTATTATTTAAATGTTTGCATTTTAATATTTCCAGTTTTTATCTGTTCATTGTATGAAATGGTGTTTTAATTATTAAGAAAATTTTCACAATACAAATAATAATCACTTTTTTTCGTCACTCAGTCATAATATTGCTCCTCTCATATTTTGTTTCCACACATATTTGGTATAATTCAGGCTATCTGTGTGTGCTGTAAAACTAACAAAATAATGGTTACATGAGCCCACCTAATGCTTATTACACATTTGCTCTATTTCAAAGTAATTTTAAATACCTCTGAACTTACACTTTTCCTTAAATATTTTAGTATGTTTGGCAAGTATATCCCACTAGTGGTGATCAAATTTCAGGTAAAATGATATTAATTGAAAGATAAATCCTAGAATTATTGAGATCCCTAAAATTTGAGTCATTGTGTCCATCACTATCAATACATTTCTACATTTATAAAAATGCTACAGTTTCACAACTACTGACACAATGAATAATATATCTGACTATGGATCAGAAAATACTACATATTTTTGTTATAAAGGTATATAGTTTTTATTCCTATTGTAAATAGTAAAATTCCATTGTATGTTCTACTTAGCTAATAATAGTTTCAGAAATTTTGAAATTTGAATATTGATCATGTACCCAAAAAATTTGCTGTATTCTTATATTTTGCAAATGATAAAATCAACAAATAATGTCAAACTTGGCTCTTCCTTTCACTGATCTATGTTTATGTATACAGTATATAGAGTATGTTATGCTATATAGTATGCTATGCAGATCCTCCACTTTCAGGACTACAACACTTTTTCCTCCAGTGTTAACAGTGTATATGACAAACTCTCAACTAAGAACCTTTCCAAAACTTAACCTTAAGCAAGTCCATGTCCCTTTCCAAGAAGTAGTCCACAGCTAGTGACTAATTTATACAGGGGTACAAAGAGCTACCTACCTAAATGCAAACTAAAGAACCAATCTAATGAAACTCAAATTATCAGAACCATTTCAACATATGAATTGGGTAAGGGGGTAGGTTACAAATGTTCAGACTGTAGCATTGTATTATTTTCATACACTATCTTTGGTTTTCTCAGTAATAAAGGGTTCATTCTTCAAGAAGACAATTCTAAATGTGTTTGCAGAGAATAACAGCTGAAGACTAATAGACTCCATGGAAAAACACAATTACAATTAGGATCTCAACTCACTTCCCTCTAGAAATGATAATCAGAAAGAATATAGAAGATGAACAACAGTAAATCAGTTACCTAATTGATATTTGTAGAGCACTATCTCAACACAAGAACAAATACGCATTACATTAATTATATCTCAAAGCTGAGGGTAAAAAATGAACATATCAAACTTTCACAAAGATAATCATGGATAGAAAAAAATTAGTCTTAAAATCTTTGAAATCATAGAAATGATTACCTCTGATCACTACAATATTAAAAAATAAATCAGTAACAAAAAGATATCTGATAATGAATGCTAATAACTTATTGTGGTGGTCATTTTATAGAATATTCAAGTTTTAACACACCAATTATTTACCTGAAACAAATATTTTATGTCAGTTATACCTCAAAAAAAAATCTGAACAAACATCTTACAATAATGCAATTAAAATAATCTATGATTATAAAAATAATAAGGGAAGTTAGAAAATATGTTGAACATATGTTAAATTGTGAGGACACAACTTTAAAGCATTGCTGTAATAACAATGCTGATGTGTGCACTGGGGAAAAAAAAACCTAAAATTAATGATCTAAGTTTCTACCTATGTCAGGAAATTACCAAATTAAATAAAATAATACAGATAAGGGTTGAAACAAACATTAAATGGGTATTAGATAAAAAAATCAATACAAATAAAGATATCTGGAAATTTAAGAAAACTGAAGCCCTGTAGATTTATTATGTAGAAAAAGTCACTGTAAAGAGGAATGAAAATGGAGTTATGACTTTTTATTCTTTCATTGCCAATATATTCAATACTTTAGGTGAAATTGGCATACTAATTAAAATACCTAACCTACAAAAAAGCCACAAAAATAGGAACTCAAATAATTCTCCTTGATTATAAATATTGAATAAATCAGCTTTTAATTAAAACCTTATTAGCTGAACATTCAAGATTCATTTGGCTTTTATGGTGAATTCTATCGTGCATTTAGGAAGAAAAAAATGGTTTAATAACTTTTAGAAAAAGAAAGAAAGAACTATCCCCAAATTTAATACATGAGATGTTATTACTATAAAAATATAAGAAAAGCATTAATTAGCATAATGTTATGAACAAAGACATTTATCCTAGGAATATATTTAGTTGAATATAAAACACTAACCACATTAAGAAAAAAATAATAAAAATCACAACAAATGCAGAAAAGTCAATTGACAAATTTTAACTTAGGAACAGAAGAGATCCTGCTGAACCTAGTAAAGAACATTGTGGGAGGAAAAAAAAATCTATACCTAATCTTATGTAATGAAAAAAGACTAAAATTCCCTTCAGGGATAAAGACAGTGATCTCATTATTTCTGTTTAACATCTTACTTCAGACCCTAGTCATTATAATGAAGTAAGAGAAAAATGAAGAAATTCAAAAATGTCAAGTAATAAACAAACCTGTATTCACAGAGGACATTCTTATAGGAAATCCTAAGGTCTACAAAAACAGTACTAGAAATAATAAATGAATTTAGAAAAAGTCCAGGTTATCAGGTGACAAATATAAAGGTATATTGTGTTTCATTATAATAGCAACAATTATAAACCTAAAAAATAATTTTAAATAACATTAAAAAACCAAATGCTGAGATGAATTTTACAAAATAATGGCAATTAACATTTAAAAAACTAAAAAATATCCGTCCATCATATGTTGAACTTAAGAATACAATATAAATACTGAACAAAAGTTGGAAAAGATATCCCACAAGAGGGATAGCAAATGCCTCTTAGTACATGAACAGATGTTAATCACCAATATTTTTCAATAATTTAAATCAAACCACAATGACAAACCCCTAGACACCAACTAAAATAGCAAACATTTTGAAACCATACAGATACTATCAAGTACTGATGAAGATAAAATGAATTGGGAATTGTGATGAACTGCTAAATAGTATAACCACTTTGGGAATTGGTTGGCAGTTCCTTATGTAAAGTTGTTTAAACATTTCACATATGACACAACAACTATGATTATGGGTATTCAACCAGGAAAAATGAAATATACAAAAAATCTTATAGATGAATTACACTAGCAAGTTTTTTCATAATAGACCCATGACTTGAAATAGGATGCAAGTCCATTAATAGAGAGATGAGCTAACAATGTTATGCTTTATTTAAACATTTAATATGTGTAATATGTAAGTGATAAAATGCACCAAACTATTCATCTATGCAACAATAACTCTAAACCTGCATTCACAGAGGACATTCTTATAGGAAATCCTAAGGTCTCTAAAACATTATGTTGAATAAAAGGCAAATGTGAAAGAGTACAATCTGTATTACTTCATTTATATGACAATGCAGAAAGGCAAAACTAATCTACAGTGAAAAAGGATGAGTCCATTCAACTAAGGCCAGTTACTGTATATAGGGATGTACTGAAAACATGAGTGAATTTATTTTTAGGGAAGATGAAATGGTATACACGTCTTTTTAATGTGCTGATTACTTGAATTGACATGTCTGTTTATCCCACCAAACTGAATTCTTAGTCAGGATGCTGTATTGTATATATATATTTTGCTTGCAAATTGACTTTAAAATCAGCATGACATGGTATCTAGACATTAGGAGGTAACCAAAGGAAGAAAGCTTGATTACTTTTCCTGTGGTCCAATAAGTCATCATGTTGGAAATAACAAACTGGCTTGGAATTCATCTTTAGTCTGCATATGCCTTAACTGGAAAGCACAATGTTTCAAGTATTTTTGGTTCGAGTAGATTCTTTCTACCTAACCACACTGTCCACAATATTTATTTTTAAAGCCTCTATGTCTTTATGTATCTGTGCTACTATCCTGGCTATTGAAGAAATTTTATTTTGAAGAATATTTCCAGATTATACGCACTACCATAGTCATAAGAGATTTCTACCAAATTCCAGAAACTGGAGCAACCTGTTTTTGTAGGGATGCTCACCAAATCTTAAATAGTCTTAAATATTCACAATTATGCAGGCAGATCTTGGACTTACATGACTTATTCAAAAAGTCTAAGAAATATGTTACTGATTCACATATTAACGAGTCATGAATTTTTTTCCTATTTAATATGTAATACTTTATTGTATATTCAGCTAGCATGATACTTTCATAACCAAAAAAAAAGCTCATTATATAATATTAACATGGTCTAGTAATTTTAAAAATATATATGTTTTTTATATATCATAAGCTTTTTGTTTTCTATAAGCAATGAAAATTTACCTAATCTGTTTGGACTGTTTATGAGACTCCTTGGTCACCAATAGTAATGTTCTTCTTTAATACAAACACAAAGATTTTACAAAATAAAGACACTGGAGACAACTTCTTTTAGTGGAAGAGTTCTTTAATATTAAGTCCCACTTTAGCTTAAAAATATTATTAAAGATAAAACTTGGATTGCTATACTTTTCTTATTAGCAATTTTTTAAATACTTTAAGTGATTGTAAATAAAATCAATTTTAAAGCCTATTGTGTGTTTCAGAAAATGTGAGCTGCTTTAGATTCAAATATTTTGATTTAACTGCACATCTTTGGAATTACAAATTCTTAATGATGGAGAAATTATGTCCAAATGCCAGTCTTTGCTTCAGAGAGTTTGTAGACTGCTACTAAATTTCAAAAAGAGAAAGTTAAGTTTTATAATATATTTTAGGTTTTTAAAAAATATACATTTTGAAATTTACCATCACAATGAGAAAGTTAATAGAGATTTAAGAAAATTTTTCAGTGGAAGATATTGTTGCTTTTACAATATCTACTCTCATATCACCAGATTTAAGAGGCCAAAATATTCCCTTGGAAAGTTTCTGGTATTTGTTTAGAAGATTTCTCCTTTGAGAATGCAGTTTTGATTTCTGAAAATAACTCTCAATATTCACTATGGAATAGGAATAAGTGAACAAACTAAACCCAAACTCAAAGCTTATGAGAAGAGAAACTTTACTGAATCAATGCTAAAGTGAAAATGTTTGCTAAATCACTAAGGATTTATTTCTGTTTGCTACAGTCAAAAGATGCCAGTTCTAAAAACCTATTTACATGTTAGCACTGACTATCAAAAGTTCTTTGTAACTTGTATGGATTCATTTCTCATTATTTATTTATATAAGTAAGCTCATGAAAGTGGTAACAGACAAATAGGTTTTGTTGCATTGAAATTGTCTGTGAGTGTATTTTCAATCAAAATAACTTCATAAACACAATCTGCTCATACCAGTTGATATTTGATCAATTCATGTGATATTAAGGCATCTTAATAAAAGTTAATACCTTTATCATTAAATGCATAGATATTTTATTTAGATTTTGATGGTAGCTTTAGTATTTAACAATACTTTTGTTTCTTAGTGGAAAGGGAATATTAAAAATGAAAAATAAGTGTAACTATCATCTTTGACAGTTACTAATTAGTCATCATTAAATGATTTATCTTAAGAGCTCATGTATTAAAAGAACTTATTTCCATAAGAAGAATGAGGTTTGGAAATTTTACAAAATCAAGACAATTAGAACATTTCTTTTAAAATACTTCATTTAAATGCATATCAGGTCTAAAGATAATTGTAGCAATTATTTCCTCATGAAGAATAACCCAGACTTTAGCCTATAATTTATCACCTTGCCAGTCACTGTAATATATCATGTATTATTTTTATTATAGAGAACCTGTTTTTAGTAGTCATAAGAACATGTGATTAAGAATAGAAGCCCAGAGGTAGATTAATATGAAGCTAATGAAGCTTAACTTTGAGGATTGCTTTACTTTCATGGACACTTTCCTGGATCTTAGGAGAAGTTCTAGCAGTGTGTTCATGTGATCCTATGTATTTTTACAAGAGTAATCTTTTAATTAGTCAAGCAAAAATCCTTTAATTTGTAAACAGCCGTCTGTTTCTAGAGTGTGAGCCTTTTGAAAATACAGAAAAGGAGAAGTTGAATCTGTTATATCAGTAAAGATGTAGGGGGAATTACTTGTGTCAACTACAGTTACTTCATTGTGTAGGTATATCTTTGGCAGACACTGAGTTCTGCCAATTTACCTACATTGCAATGCAGAGACACAGGGCCTGAGAGCTTATTGTGACAGAATGTGCCTCCATGCCTTCTTGCATGGAGTAGTTTCTACTTTCTACTGTATATACACAGTGGAAGAGAAATGAAGTTTGAAATGAATAAAAATTAGCCATGGAAAAATTTCCCAACACTCCATAAATGAAATAAAAGTAGAGGAGTCTCTAATCAATTCCTACTCTTATCAGGAATAAACTCAAAAATGCAATGCATTTTTCACACATAATATTTTCTTTTATGTTTTCTGATAGGAAACATGTAAAATATAAATTATCAGGATTTCTAGCTTATATATCATACATATTCAATGACACTACAAGAGGTGATCTAGTCCATTTGTGTAGTCAAATCTCAATAACAAAACAAATTGGTCAAAACAAATGAAGAACTGGAGTATCTTTGTATTTCTTTTATAGAAAATATTACAAAATCATTGCTATATGAAGAAGAGTGAAGATGCAAGCCCAAAAACATGAAAACAATCAGATATATCAGAAGATTCATTTAATAATTATCTCTTTCTATATTTTATTCTCTGGCTATTATTTTTAGTTCAACAAGTAAAAATTCTGCTGTGTAAGTTATAAACTCAATTGGTTTAGTGAATCCAAACAATTTTTAGGCCTCCTTGGTAGCACAAAGGTTAAAATCTCAGTGCTATGACACTATTGCTAGCCACTATGGCAACAAATTCAATCACTAGCCAAGGAGCTAAACCACATGGCACAGCAGATCTCTCCTGTCTTGCCTGCTGCTTCCCTCAACAGTATATTTCATTAGATCCACTTGTTCAGCTCCCCACTCTGTCTCTGGTGAATTCTCTCACCCCCTGCACCTCTTGCCTATACCCCAGTTCTTGAATGCATAAATAAAAATATTTTTTTAAAAAATCCAAACCTTTCAGTAGGGTAAATTCTATAAAAAGTGGATACTTTTTATAAAGATGTGTCTAAGGAAGGCCTCTCTGGTGGGGCAGCGGGCTGAGCACCACACTGTGAAGCATCTGCTGCACAGCAGTGTGAGTTTGATCCCTGGCCAGGGAGGGGATCCACATGGCACAACAGACCTCTCCTGCCTGGTCCACTGCTCCCCTCAGCAGTATATTTCAGTCAATCTGCCTGTTCTGCTCCCTACTCTGTCTCTGGTGAAGCCTCTCACCTCCCACAACTCTGGCCTATTTCCCAGCTCTTGTATGCATAAATAAGTAAATAAATCTTAAAAAAAATTGTCTAAGGAAACAACAGTCTTACACAAGAAAATAGATCCCATGGGCCTACTAGATTTTATAGAGTACTTCATGCTCCCAAAAATGAGTACAAATTCTTCCCAAAAACACATGGAACACTTTCCAGGAATTATTGGAAACAAAACAAGCATCCATAAAGTCATGAAGACCACAATCAGATCAACTATCTTTTCTGATTGGAATATTAATCAATCACGAAAAGATCAGGAAAAACCTATAATACATGGAGATATAACAGCGCATTGTTGACTAACTATTGGGTTAATGAGGAAATCAAAAAGAAATTTAAAAATGCCTAGAGACATAACAATGAAGAAACAACCTACCAGTACATATGGGATTTAACAAAAGTTCTGTTGTTACAAAGCCTGCCATTTTTTTTTCTCTCATTTAGTTTAATTATGTGACCAGGTATATTAGGATAAGGCTTAGCTCACTATTCACTTTAATTAAATTTTCTTTTCTTTCCTACTATAATATCTGTAGCATGAACTATATTTCTAGTGTATGTATATCTTTACAGTAAGTAAAATCCAGATTATGTTCATGAAAACACATTGTTTCCTGCTTTTTCCAAACCATATTGCTATATAACATTTCATGGTACCTCACATAATGATTTATCTGTATAGTTAACTTTCACCAATCCTCTTCTACAACATTTTACTTCCCCTGCAGTTGGGTTAGAGGTAATTCATCTGCAAGAGTTAGTGGTTTCCTTTATTCTCAATATTTGTAAGCTAATGAGTGACAAAATTGTAACACTTCCAAAGATCAAAGAATTCTAAGAAAGTTCTTTTAAACAGAACCATTTTATCCAGGCTCATTAATACTCACCATCAAAGGCAAACAATGTAGAATATAAAGGCCTTTTGTCAAAAGGACTAAATAAATAACCTCATTAAAATTTAAGTGAGAGTGCATATATTTGTAACAATTCAAGTCTTTATAATAAACATTTTAAGTGCTAATTGGTTCCAAGGGGAGGTCTTTGAAACTTATGGATTGCTGCAAAATTATCCAAATACATAGAATAGAAAAAATAATATTAATATAAAACACCTCATTAATTGACATAATGCATATGAGCAACTTCACTAAACTGAACTTCAAGAGCTCTACAGTCAATCATAAAGCAAAGAACAAACATAGGCAGTATCTAAGACATTTTGAAAATACAGATGTAAATAAATCGTCAGAATTAATTAGGATGTCTATTACATTTTTGATTAGTCCTTATGATAGATAGATTCTGGTTCAGTAAATGTAAGGTAAAGAATGACTGGTATTGATATCATTAAAAAGTCACAAATGAGATGTTCATAAATTTCTCTCTTCTCAGCATTCTTTGTGATTTATTTCAAAGCACCCTTAGGTCATAAACAAGACATAATGTTCCTTTTATTCAATTGATTGGTTAGGTCTAAATATCTTAATAAGTATGTATACCCTAAAGATCATTTGAAAAAATGATGAATCAAACAGGGTGATGCTGTAAGTATTGGAAAAGTAACTAGAAGTGTAGCTACATTCTGTAACTTATTTTTATTTGCATATGGCCATTAAGTGATGTGACATGGCCATTAAGTGATATGATTTTGAAATTATTTGTAAATCAATTCTAAAGGACATAACACTTATGTTTAGTCGTAGCATGCTACATAATTTTTAGTATCAATACCCACCACATTTTCATATATTTATATTGCATTGAATATGTTTATTCCAATTTGGGGTCTATTATTTAGATAGATCAAGGTAAGTTATTTAAATAGTGGAATAGTTAGCAATTTATTATGTGGGGAATTCTTCAAGATAAAGACAAGCTAGAATAACTAACCATTGAAAGTTAACTTCAGAACTGAAATACCAAGACAGCAAGGGGTGAGGAAGGGGAAAGAAAGAAGAGGAAAGGAAGCACAATGGTCTATGACAGTGGAATACAGGTGAGTTTGTGGTGGTTGCACTATGGTGGTAATACCTGATAGGGGTTCCCCAATATTACCTTCAGTAAAATAAATTTTTAAAAACACAGATATGAGTTCCTATCATAATTATTGTATTGAATTATAAATAGAATGTCATCCTTTAAATTCTGAATACTACAAATAATCTATTGAAGTCAACTATTAATATTTCCTCTAAATTAATTGCTAATGAACTCAATTATATTCATACATTGTATGCCCATTTGTTAACTAATTCACTTTTTTTAACTTCTATAAAAGAAATAATACACAAGATAGAATTTTTCTTTCTCAAAATATGTTTTTAAAGTTTTTGTATGTTTATTTTTAATATCATTAATGTTTATTTTTAATATGTTTTAGCCATACTTTTTTAAAAAGATTTTTATCTATGTTTACAAGAACTGGAGTATAGGCCAGACATGCAGGGGGTGCAAGGATTCACCAGAGAACCAGAGAGAGAGTGGGGAGCAGAACAAGTGGATCTACTGAAATAAACTGCTGAGAAAAAGCAACAGGTGAGACAAGAGATGTTGCTGTGCCATGTGGGTCACTTTCCTGGCCAGGGAATGAACTTGTACTACGTGGCTGGCAATAGCTTGATAGAGCTGAGACTTAAATTCTTAAGTCCCCAGGGAGGCCCTATTTTGTCAATACTTTTTAATTCAAATAATTCCTGAATTTGCCTTTGTGCTTGCCAAATTACATTCCGCTGCTATTTAATTGTTCCTAAATTCATTATAACATTTCCATTTTAATTAAAATGATTTCACTTTAAAATCTCTGGGTACTCGATGTCCTTATGTAATGTACCATAAATTTTGTGCAATATATAAAGCAGTGGAAAAACAGTGACAATTTTTTGCTTTTAAGAAAATGAAACTAATGACTGATTTAACACAGTTAAATATTATTTTAAATCACCTAAAATTCTCATCTCATTTTCATCTCAGAAGTGTCACAAAATGAGAATATCTGCAAAATGACAAGATGATGCCTGATTCCACTGAAATTTAAATCAGTCAGAAAAAAACAAACAGAATTCAGGGAAACTCTCATTAACTAAAAGTACTTATTAACTTTCTATTTCCTTTGTATCTATACACCAAATACAAAGATGATTCATGCATTATATGCATCATCTTTCTGACTAATTATATTCTAAAGTAATCTCTAATGACAGTGTACTAATGATACAGTGTAATTATAATGTCTATTTTCAGACAACACTTCCACCTTAGAATCAAATGCATATCCTCAAAACACCAATTTGTTGCTTTTGTTAAGCACATGAAGTAAATGCATTCAAATTTCTAAAGTTAGCTAGACTATTTTAGTACATAAACAAGAAATTATGTTACTTGGTAGGAGTTACTTTCAATGTCTTTGATAAAGCTAAGTGAAGTGCTTTGAAAACTATTCAGAAAAATTGGAAATATAAATTATTTACATATAATCCAATTCGATGTGACTATACTGGGGGTATGTTTATTCAATATTTTTTTTAAATTAGTATTTATCATGTGATAAGCATTATATCAGGATAAATATCACAGAAAATCAAAGTTTAACCATTTTGTTCTCACTGCCCCAGGGTAAAGTATCGGCTAACATTTTATGTCATATTTTACTTTGAAGTCTAAATATTTGCCTATGTTAAGTGCCCTATGAGAACACAATTTAGGAGAGTTAAATTCAGCTGAGAGGCTAGAATCAAAGTAAGTATATTTAAGAGGAAAAGGGAGTTCACAACTAATAAAAGAAGGAAAACAAATGTTGTTTGGTTTTGAAAGTTCCCAACTAAAAGCAGTAACCAACTTAAATCATATTTATCATTTCTATACAGATCCAGCATGTTTTACCAATACAAATATGTACTGAATGGAAATATGCATATACATATTGAAGCCAGGAAAATAATAACTACAGATAAACAATACAATATTACAACTAACAGGAAAATATTTACCCATTACTACTTAATGAAAAAGGACAAAATGGCACTTCATTATTTTATAAAAACTAAATCTTTTAAATAATCATAGACCCCATAGGGTATGAAAGAAAAGTTTTTCAACTTCAGTTTTTGTGGAATTGTGAGTTTTCTGGTATAATTAGTCTACTTTGGATAATTTTACCTCTGTAGTTAAATAGTCTTTCAGATGTATCCTAACACCTCTCCAGGATAATACCTTGTTATTTATAGGAGCTGGTAGCTTAAATGACCCCAAGACTAATAATGGTGCATATGATGTAGAGTACCCATATTGCTTTTGGAGCTGACTGTTCTGGTTTCTGGACAGGGAACTTCTGTGAAAAAGTTCTGATAAGCATTTAGGGCCACTATATTATCACCTACTGCTGCTATGTATGTTCCTGAACATTTACAAGAAAGAGCACTTCTTTGTACGAACTTCAATCCTCTGGAGATCTTTGTTTTAGCAACTTCTTGTTCGCCAACTTGGGGATATGGACATTTCCTGATTCCATTTGTTGCATACTGAGGCTGTGGAGAGTCAGGAGTTTGCCCTCAATCTTACGTGTTTTGCATTGCTTTATTGCCTCAACAGAGTGTCATTAGGTGTTGTTTTCTTTTCAATCTACCTAATAAGAAAGCTCAACTTGAAGGTGAGGCCCAAATTATTTGCCTTATCTGCCTCCACATCCCTAATCTCTTTTTCACAGTCTATCATGTTTGGAGTAGCAGACGTCTATAAATTTTCATTTCTACAAGAATTTTTTCCTCTATCTCTTGTCCATTACCTTCATTGGATTTGCCTGGTTCCTTTCACAGATTCCCAAGTTGTAAATGCTGAGCAAACAGAAAAATTGAGAAAAAGGGCAAGCTACAGCAAGAGGAGTACCAAAAATATTACTCCTATTACAACCAGAAAGCTCAAAAGCATCAAAAGAAAGTTTTAGCTACATAATTTGTAAAGTCAGAAATCTCCCATATGCCAGCAAAAACTAGCTAGAAAATATCTAAGTATAGGGCATGTTTCCATATATAAAGTTAGACATGAACATATTTATATCAATCCACTTGACTCAGTTTAAATAAAGTTTGGAAAAAGACGCATTTGAAAATAAGTAAATTGTATTATTTACAACCACATGTTATAAATTTGGAATATAGCTACTAATCAAAAAATGAGAATTTCAAGCATATGTGATTTTAGTTTTGCACAGAAATTATTTTTAAGTACCTAATAAGCAACAAGGCATGAGCTATCTCCTTATTCTTTGTTCAGTATGTTTTATTTATCTAAATATAATTATCAAACAACAGAGAATAACTTTCTGCATCTATTATAAATGATTTTTTGTCTTTGACTTTTATCCATTTAATCAAACCAATGCTAAAATATGACTATTGTGTAAGATGCCTTCTGTTTTCAGATATGAAAAAACTGCCATATCTAAACAATTATTCAAATGTTAAAAAATAATCCTGTCAGATTGACACAAAGATCAACTTTAGTCTTCTTGTTTAACACAAAAGATTCCAAAAATGTGTTATTCTGTGAGCTCAATAACTTTCCCAGTGAAATTTTAAAGCTTGGATGACTTTATGGTCACCCTGATTGGAAAATCTTGACTTTTCTACCAAAGTAACATAACCAAAACAATTGCTTTAGTTTTGGGTAAATTCATATTTAAGAGTAATACATAACTATCTCTAACCCTACAGATTGATTGTGTAGCAATGGCATAGAAGTATATAGTGACAAGTGCCTAGTAAAAATCCCGGGGTTTCATATTATCTTTAAGTGTGATTTTTCATATTAGTGATACTGCAATGCAATGTCATTTTTAGCTATGATTCTTCAGAATAAATGTGTTAAAGTTGGAACTGTATGTGTTTATATATGGAATTACATAAAGTTAAAATTTAGCTTAAAATGCATACAAAATAATATAGCTCATATATACATAGAATACTAAAATATATGTAAATATTCTGCAATTTGAAAGGCAAATGAATTTTTAGTTTGGGTCATAGTAAGCTACTATATTGTGACTCATTATAATTTCAACTTTCATATCTTCATTATAATTTGGGGCAAAATAACCCAATAATAGATGATGCTGTGGAGTTTAAAATCTCCAGTGCAGAGTTCAATTTTACATCAATTACCAGCAATATTAACAACGGAAAAGTTATGTAACATCTTCAGGCCCACATTTCCTACCTGAATTCCTATGTGAATATCTACCACATAAGCTTGCTCCTATAATTATTTCTGAGCATGAAGTAAATACTCAATGAAAGTTAGCTTTAAAATAGTTTACTGAGCAATAATAAGCTCTTCTTTCAAATACAATATTAACTATGTTTAAGTATCATAAATATACAGGATGGCTTCTGAATCAAGTTACTCTCAAAGAACAGCACACTCATCCCCTCTCAATCAATAAAAAAACTCAAACACTTCAATTATTAAACCAACTCAAATTCTAGCATCATCTTCTATTGCTGCTTTTGATATATTAAACCTCAAGAAAATCACTGACAACAGCAATTAACCACAAGAATAACCTGGATAATGTATAAAATTTACATATTTTTAATTCATTAAAGAGCTGAAAATGTAACACAGTTTGTTGAACTAAAATCCTGAAGAGCAGTATGCCTCTCTGCAGGGATGGGTCATATCAATTATTTCATCTTGGCAGAACATGAAGCAAAGAGGTAGCCATAATACAGGCAAATAAGAAAACAGCTGAAATTTAAAAATTTCCTAAAGTCTAAGTTGAGTCTAGTACAAAGGTTTAAAATCCCTTGAGAACCCTGAAGTAAAGTAATTCTGCACCTTCTTGCCAATACTTTTACAGTCTTCCACTGGTTGCTGAGAAGGAAGGATGGGGACATGAAAAGACATCAGAGACAGACTCCTCTGGCTCAGTGAATACACTTCAGGGTAGAGTTTGGGAATGTGCTGATGAGTTTACACACGTCAGGGCTAATGGAAAAAGAAAAAAAAAGGAAACATGACAAGAGATAGCCAATTATTGCACTACACATATCACAGGGTGGTATCCACATAGGTTTCAAGAGAAAGGAATTCTCTAATAACAAGAGACTTTCCATACATAGTGGTTTGGGGCCACTATCCAGAAGGCTAAGAAAACTTCTTGGAGTTGGGGGAATCCAAAAAAGAACTTACCTATCTAAGTAACTGTACTCCACAGCAAGGTGGGAACTCAAGATGAAAGAAATTTGAAGGATAACAGTGGCTTGGAATCTTTTGTAGTAACAAACTGTCTAACCTGTGACTAGCTAATGTTGGGTGCAGATTCACAGGGTATGAAAAGTGTATTAGACTATATTTAAAGTACCTAGATATATAGGAAGAGTTAGGTGCTGATGAACTTTGAACTAAGCATCCTAGCCTGCTGAGAAGAGAACACAGGGAGACCCACATCTGGGTCCTCCTTAACCCATTCATATAACTAATCTAGAACTTATCTTCACTCTGGGACCTACAAGGGTCAGTTATTAATTTGGACTGGAGCAGAAATCCAATTGTGCCTTTAACTACACTCTGATTTGAGTCAGGAGCTATGTAGGTGGACTT
This sequence comes from Galemys pyrenaicus, assembly GCA_019455555.1. Classification (NCBI taxonomy): domain Eukaryota; kingdom Metazoa; phylum Chordata; class Mammalia; order Eulipotyphla; family Talpidae; genus Galemys; species Galemys pyrenaicus. The sequence goes on along the minus strand of JAGFMF010011679.1, from coordinate 120,094 downwards.
GATAGGTGTTATTTCCAGACAGAAATTTCTAGGGGTCACTGCATGATTCTTCATGCTTTTCCTTCCTGCCGTAATGACAGCCAATGTTCATGATAAGAGAGTTAATCAGCTTCCATGAGTGAACTAAACCCAGATGAATATACAATGAGAGCAAGAAGCCCATCCAGTTGTTTTAAGGTTTGGGGCTGGTTATTGCCAAAGCACACAACAGTCAAACCTGAGCAGAACAATGTAAATAGATTTTGGTCCTTATTCTGATTTAGTCATTTGTTAATGAAAATTATATTACCATTTTACTGAGTGGATGTGATTTATAACTACTTGTAGAACTGAAAATTCTATAAATCCCATTCAGACTGTAATAATATTTAAATAAGCTTTTTTGGAGACCCCCATGGTGGCTCAAGGGGTTAATGTGCAGCCAGTGTAGCACAAGTTCGATCCCTGGCCAGGGAGGTGACCTACATTGCACAGCAGACCGCTCCTGTCTTGCCTGCTGTGCCCCTCAGCAGTGTATTTCTGTAGATCCTCCTGTCCTGTTCTCCACTGACTTTGGTGACTCCTCTCCCCCACCCCCACACCCCAACACCTCGGGCCAGTACCCAGCTCTTGTATGCATAAATAATCTTAAAACAAAAAGAAAGAAGCATTTATTTAACTTCTTTAATGACTCTTTCATTTTACCATTAATCAGACTGACAGTATTTTATGTGCTTTGAGTATATTCTCTCAACTTTGGAATACACAAATGGCCTTCTTAGCTCACAGGCCAGACACAGCTTTGTCCTAAGTGTACTTTAAATTTTTAGTACAAGCAACAAGTTGCTTTGCTGTTAATATTTGTATCTTTAAAATTATATATATTTATATATATATATATCCTGAACAAATATAACTAGATACATAGTTTTCTTCATTCCAATGATGCCAACATAAAGCTTATATTTCTAAATGGGGAATTTGCTGTGTAATATAGAGGAAACTTGAAAAAACAGGAAAGAGCCTATAAATTCCTTGACCACCTTGTCAAATATAATATGGTATCCACATGTAACTTCACTGGCCTTAAAACCCTACAGTGTTGTTTCAAATTCTCCATTACATTAATCTCTTTCTCTTCTTGTTCATCTCTACCTACTTATACCAGGCCCTTATTATCTTAGATATGGACCACAAAAAAAATAAATAAAAAAAAGAAAAAGAGTTCAAAGTCTCCTTTATCTTCCTAAATAAATTCTTCTGATTTCCCTAAACACCTCCCTTCTCATTTTTATCACATGGTCAAAAATATCAAGATAAAGCCAAATTAGAATCTCTGTCTCTTTTCACAATGAATTTTCATTTTTCAGAGAACTTTATTATCCTCTTCCCTACCTCCCTCAAGATCTTCTCCAACTTACAAACTTGTAAGTTGTTTGATATTGGAAAATCCACAGATGCTCAATACATATTATAGTATCTTTATAAAGAATACTGAGATGTTCTCAACCTTCAGTTCAATGTTATGACATAAATAGTCCTTATAGGTATAACACAGCAATGCCATACTTACTATGCTTCTCGTAAATGGTTAAATCATTCTTGGATGTCACTTAACTTATACAGTAGATTAAGTATATGCCCTATGTCTTCTGTCTGGCCCACTCTAAGAATATTTTTTTTCCAGTTCTTTCAAAGTCATATTTAAATGCACCATCCAAAATCTTTCTGTGTATCTACCTACCTCTTTATCTACAATTATATATACTTTGTTTATTTAGAGCAGTTTTGGGCTCAGCAAAACTGAGAAGGTGGTAGAGGAATATTTACAGAATATCTTTCAGCACTAATCTAGAAATAGGAAAGCATTTATTCTCTCCTGAAGATAATCATGTCTACAGTTTTTATGTAACATGAGTCTTACAGAAAAACTTTTACTTTAACATTCAATAAAATGTGCCAGGTATGTTAAAAAAAAGAGCTGTAGCTAAATTATAAACTTTGTATTTATCTTAAGAAGGCTTGTTGAAATTGTTATAACTGAAGAAAATCTAAGATCTGCTTTGAGATATTAAGATGCAATGTATAATGTTCATCAGAAAATCAGATAAAATTTTAAAAATTAAAAAGGTAGATTTCTTAGAATACATTATACACCAAAGATTAGATGTCTTGTTTCATCTTTGGTGGTATATAAAATAATGTCTTATTAACAATCATAAATTAGAGCCCACGAAATAGAGTTCATTTTTAAAACTTAGGATATGTATTTAAAATTATTTTATAGCCAACATCATGATTATATTCAGAATTCATTCATTTCCAAAACGTTAAATTTAATGTTATATTATGAAAAGTATATAATACATACAATCAAAGGAATTGTCAAGATTTAAGCAATGTTCCTATATTATACTAAACATTCCAGAAAACATTAGCACTAGAGCATAACTGAAGCACCTTTATGTATATAGTGGTGTGAAATGAGGCATTTAATATTTTAAACTTTGGCATTATAAAATGTTTATGCTCAAACTCCCACAAATAGAATAAGGTCAGCAAAAGTTAAAAAAAAAAAAAAAAGCCTCACTTTGAAAAAAGAATGTGAGGACTTAGTAGCCCATTTCTTCAAGGAAAAAAAAAATATATATATATATATATATATCAGCTCATACTGTACTTTAAGATTTAAATATTAAAGTTTAACTGAAAAAAAATATATTTTTGTTTCCAGTTTAGTGGGTTAGATTTCAAAGGCACTACAATGTAACTAAACATAAGCTTTAACATTTTTCACATCTTTAACACAGAAATCATTTTTTCTCTTTATTCCACCTAGATATTTATAATACTAAATACCTGAGTAAAGTTCTCAAATATATGTCAATCTAAAAATTCTGGAGGTGTTTACTGAGGCAAAGCATGTTTATCATCAAAGAACTTTACTTTGGGGCACACTGAGTTAGCATTATTCTATTAGTATAGCCTAAACTAAAGAGAGATTTCTATTTATCAAGTGTGTTGGCACTGAAGCTCAAATATAAGTAAAATGTAGACTCATTCATAGGCACATGAATGGATCTGGAGGGGATGATGCTCAGCGAAGTAAGTCAGAAGGCAAAAGAAAAATACCAGATGGTTCCTCCCTTAGGAGGAACAGAAGGGAACCAAAGGAGGATCAAGGAAAAGAATAAGAACAATAATAGTAACTAACAGCAATAAAGACACAAAAACCAAAAATGAGGAGACAAGGACAGACTGGGGACACTTGGTGAGGAGGGAGGGGGAGGGTTGAGGGAAGATGGGAGCATGAGGGACTGAGGTGATGGTGCACTGGTGAGATGGTGATGGGGAATACATGGGGATTACAATTGATGGCAAGTATATGTAAATTTAAAAAAAATATTTTATATTAATAAAAAAATAAATAAAATTAAAATATTTTTTAAAAAATGTCCATATTTATTTTTTTCTCAATTGGAAACTGTCATCAAGGGTCAGTCACACCAAATATTATAATCAAATATTTCATATTGTAATTTTCATAATTATGTCTTTGTATAAGGAATATTTAGTTTACAGGCAAAAGCAACAAATAATGTGCCCAATAAAAACAAGTGGATAATAGCATTACTTTTATACTACTATGTACCTTCCTAGAAGCATTATTTTCCATGAGCTTAGAAAAAACTGCCATTCTTTTTAATTTTCATGTTCCTTCTTATCCCAAAATGCCCTATCACTTATTTTTGCCTATTTTTGATCTTTAAATATTGTAAATTTATATATTTTACTAAGATTTTTCAATTAGCCACATCAAATTCATTTTACTTGATATCCATCATTGTTTCATTCTTTTTTACTATTTTAGAATAGTTAAATCTATGACTATGTTACAACTTATCTGTTTACTATTAATGGTGATTTCAATTTTGTTTTTAATTTTCTACAGTTAGAATATATGGAGATATTATTTCTTAAAATCTATGAAAAAAGTTTCAATAAAGATGCAGCTAATAACTCAGAAACAGGTGTTTCTTGAGCTTTACTAAGTAATGACAACTGCATTGTCTGAATTTATTTTGAGTTCCATCTGACATATATGTCTATCAGTACTTGATATTATATTTTTAAATTTATATCAATCTGGAGGTGTATGGGTGGGATGAATATGAAGAATTTAAAGAGTTGCTTAAAATTTTTATTTTGTCTATATGTAATTTAGTATTATGATTATATGACTATCTCAAGAATTCAATAATAGCTAAAAATGTTTAAGATTTCATGGCAAATATTTTTAACCCGCAATATTTTATATATTTTTCTGTCTAAATGTTTCTAGCTACTAGTGACCACCTGAGAGGAATTCAATTCATTTTCACTAAGCTAAATACCAACTTCTTATGGATAGGTAAATATGATGTTTTTGTTGCTGAAAAATCTGATTGCTGTCAAATCTTTTATGATGTAAAATCTTAGAGAATGAAAAATTATTAGTGCTTTAAATATGCCGCTAAAAAAGCCCAAATATATTCATGAGGAATCCTAAGTACATGATTCTTCAGAAGTCTGAAAACATTAGCCCAATATATTGTTTACTCAAATGATATAATTGTAACTCTCCCCTAAACAAGACATTTATTATACACACACATAGAATCTCACGAATATTCTTCATAGGTATTGATTTTTAACTTATTTGATAAGTTACCAAAATGAATAGTTTTCTTTGTACTGAGAAGTCACAACATCTGTATTATTGAAATTGAACAACCTATTAAAGCCCTGAGAAAAACTAGCAGCCTTTTTAATGGTGAACACAATGTAGTGTATACAAGTGTTGATTTATAATAATGTACTCTTGAAATTTATATTACGTAATAAACCAATGTTATTTCAAAACAAAATTTAAAAAAATAAAGGAAAAAGAAAAACTAGCAAAGACCACCCTGTGACATGAAAACTTTAGTGTGAATGAAGTTCAGAACAGGGAGAAGATCCAAATTACTGTTGCCCACAAACTATAGTTTTCCAACCTTTGTTCTAGATCATTACTTTTCAATCCAAGTTGCATATTGTAACTAGAACCCAAACCAATCAGTTGAATCACAGTCCTGTTAACAGAGTCTCTAGGGCTTTGCTATCTTTTAAAAAACATTCCAATAATTTCAGTGTTGAGATTCAGCCTTAGTCCAGCAATAGTCTTTCTTTAAAAACTCACCATTGATTTTTTTTCTTCCATTCTCAAATAATATCTATTAGCATGTATTACAGAAGTGTGCGGGAATTACAAATTGGTGTGCTCCTATTCTGGAGTGGATAAGTACTTAAATCTGTAATTAGAAGTCTCCTTGCAAACACAGGTTAGCCCAACTACCCTTTTGTAATAAGAATATAAAATAGAGTTGGATATTTTTAATTCCTCCCCTCCTGGTGACCTAGTGCTCTGAGACAGTGCAATATATGAACAACTACACTTTCAATTTATAAACTGTTTCCCTCCTTTTTCTGCCTGACACTCCCAATTAAATACACCTTACTCACAAAATCCAAAAACCATAGAATATACTGATCTACCTCCTCACAATCCTTCCTTCTTGTTCAAGAATAGTCTAGCTTTGCTGTCTCCATCTGGGCACAGTAAGGTGATAGCCTAACTGTAAGGTAAGTCATATGTGGACTCTCCAAAGATCATTAGAAAAATGCTGATCAAGCAAAACTAAGTTTACTTGACTTGTGGCAGTCAGGAAGAACTCTATTTTGACTCCATTGAGTCACTAGTGTCTCAGGGTAAGGTGAGAGGAGTAGAATTTCTAGGGTCTTAGGAACTGGGTTAAATGTTTCTAAAGGAATTTTTTAAGGACTGGAAAGGATGAATTTAAGGTAGATTTTGCTAGGTGAAAAATGGGTTGTGATTAGGAAGTTTGTAACAGTTTAGCTTTGGCTTTGTCTGCATGGTAAGGGGAGAGTCACAAACCACATCTTAATGATCAGCAAACAGGTTTTTGGAAAGTAAGCTATTATATTTGTTTTCCCAGTTTATCTTCTAGAAGTAAGAATTTCTTTGGGCAAATTGCTCATTTGTTTTTGCCTGATCACAGTAGTGTTTAGCTCAGGGACAGGAAAGTATTTTGCTATCAGTTCTCAAGGCAAATGGAATGAAGAAAACGGCACTGCTTACTTCATAAAGCAACTCTTAAGAAAAGTGAGTGAGCAATATATTTTAAGTGTGCTTAGGCACTAAAAATCTAAATCACGGAGACGATGGTGGAAAGTACAAATTATAATTTGTGTTTTAGATTGGATTTATTTCACACATTAAAGTACAATTTCTAAGAGTTAAATAGGTTTTATTCAATCTGTATCATTTAATTTCATTGTTAGTTATGATCTATTCCTGATTCTATAATGAAATTGTCCAACATGTGCTTTTAAACACACCAAGAAATTCACCCAATTTTTGGCAGACACACACTGGGAGTCCTAAATATCTAACTCAGTTCTGACACTATCTACTTGGAGATAGCAACAGATCCTTACAGGTTAAGTTCAGATCTTAACCTGTAGGGATCTGTTCACATCTGAAGACCAACTCTAATTCAGATGTCAACTGTGAGTCCATAGCAATACCTACTTACACTTCTGGAAAACTGGCTATTATTTGGAGGTTCCCAAAACAGCTTCCACAGATTTGATTAATTTGCTAAAGCAGCTTTCAGAACTTAGGAAAACAGTTTATTTGCCAGCTCAAAGGATATTAAAGAATATTACAAAGGATATTAAAGAATATGAATGAAAAGCCAGATGAAGAGTTCCATCTAGGCAAGGTCCAGAAGGGTCCCTAACAGGATCTTTGGTTCCTCTGAAGCTTGTACATGACCTTCCCAACACACAAATGTATTCTGAAAGTTCTGTCAAGCCTGTCCTTTGGACTTGTATGTAAGTCACACGATATAGGCATGAATTATTAAGTCATATGGGATTAGTAATTGAGCTCAGTCCACCTCCTACCTAGAGTAGAACAGGTCACCAAAAGACTTTCCACAGGTCACTCGTTAACATCAAAAGGACACCTTTATTGCTATTATTTCAAGTGGCTTTAGGACACTGATGGTAAGAACTGTGCTAAATATCAAATATATATTTCTTGTTCTAAATCACAATAACATAGATTGATTGTTATAGCTTTTATTGTCATAGAAAGTTTTCTTTTTATATGTCTATGGACATAAAAAGCTAGAGATGTCTGCTAAGTTGTGTACTATTTTGGAAAAAATAGTTTTTGGAAAAAAAACTTTTCTAAAGTTAAATACACATACATCATTTACAGTCCAGTATATGTAAGTACAATGTCATTGGCATAGTAAGTAGCATTTGTGTGAGAAAAAAAAAGTTGGGTCAAGATATATATCAATGTGGTCGATAAAGTGCCGATCTGCCAAGGGGGAAGCAATCAGAAATGGATACCCCAAAAGTACTCTCTCAAGTTTCATACTTATGGTTTCCTAGCAGAAATGATACAGAAATCAGATTTGACATAAGAAGTTGATTCCTATTAACCTCCTAGATCACAGAATGGCTAGAGTTGATTCAGGAATGGAAGGGCAAGTGGAAGATGTGCAAAACCATCCCTTTCTACATGATTACATATGAGCATGATGTTTGCACACATAAACACCTTCATACAAGCATCACAAAGGAAGGAAAATTGCATCATACAAATATCAGGGCCAAAGTAAAAATATCACAAGCTCCCTGATACTGGCACAGTGAAGAGGTCTGGATCTGACTGATGAAGCAAAGCTGTAGAACCAAACTGGGACGTACCAACCTTCACAAACTAGCTGCATGAAAAATACGCAAGGTCATCTTGAGAATAACATAAGATTTTAATCTATATGCTATCCTAGATAACTACGGATGTAACAATGATTTTTTTTTTAGATACAACAAAAGCACAACTCATTTAAAAAATTGGTAAAATTTCTACTCTGTGAATTCAGTCAAGAGAATAAAAAGACAAGCCACACACTAAGAAAAAATTTATATAAAACACATGTCTGGTAAAAGCTGATGATTCAAAATATACAAAGAAATCAAACTCAAGTGGAAGAAAACAAACTGCCCAATTATTAAATGGAACAAACACCTTACCAGAGAAGACTAACAGATGACAAATAAACATCTGTCATCTGTCCACATCCTGTCATTAGGGAATCAGCAAAGTAAAACAACAATGAGATAAATCTATACACATATTGGAATGACCAAAACCCTTAATGCTGACAACATTAAAAACTAGCAAGGATGGAGAAGAACAGGAACTTGAAACCACTGTTAGTGAAATGTAAAATAGTACAAAACTTTGGAAATGTTTGTCAATTTCTTATGAATCTAAACATCTTATAATAGTCAAAACACACCTTGATATTTACCCAAAGCAACTTAAAATTATATCCTATCCACAGATATTTAGAGAATCTTAATTGACTAAAAACTCCTTTCTTTTTAGCTCATATATTAGTGTCAAAGTCAAGGTATCTATCAGCTGTATCTGATTCCAGTGGGCTGACTACTAACTGCATCGCTACACAACCTCTCACAAGTACAAGTAATTAAATAAACATAAATCTATATGATTACATTTTCAGTAGATCTAGTATACTGAATTTAAAATGAAGGGACACCTATGTAGTTTGTGTGAGCAGGGACTTAGTGAACACCATTTTCCTATTTGTAATAATGAAACAGAACTAATCACACAGGTATGATTGTTATGTTAGATAAACAATATAATGGACACAATAAGAAGCAGTAAAATACTATATCAAAATACAAATTAAGGCAATATATTTTAAGGTACATGTTTTAAAAATTTTATCTATATCTACTTCTCTACCAACAATCGATACTCAGACAAAATAATGTTTCTACAAATTTTCAGTAGTGCTGTTGTTTTTGCACTGTTCCTTGTCTCTTCTAATTTAATGTATGCTCTTAAAGCTGAGGATGATGATTCCACAGCTTTATATCCCCAGACATCTGAATCAGAGTGATACACATAATAGATTTTCAATAAATTTTTTTGAATGAACATAATGAATTTTAAACTTTCCCATCCAGCATGTATTTTTCCTATGAAACCTCATAAAGTATAAAATAATGTTTATTTCCAACATTATCTAAAAATACAATATCAACAAAAAAGTAATAACATTCTATGGCTTAGTTGAAGAAAAAGCTCTTGTTATTCTTAGTGAAAAAAGCAAATCCACCAGAAATGTCATTTCTGAATTCACTTCAATTGGCTTAGATTTTTGGAAGAACTGAAAAGTTTGTAATAAAAAGAAACCTGCTGGGATCAATAAAGTTTCATTTCTACTCCTACTTTTTTTTTTTAACTTTTTTTTTTTTTTTCCCTTCCCACCTATCCATCCAACCACCATAGTCCACAAAACACTGAGGGCATTAGCTTATCTGAAAGAGTTCTGAAAAATGCTTTTGGAAATAGCTCTCTTTCGTATTCTTAAAAATAAAATTATTGCCAGCATGTATCTTTTACTATAGAATAGTTAGGGTCTTAGTAAGTCCCACTAACTGCAGCAAATAAATGAAATATATTTGCCCCTGCAAAGTAGATAAACATATATTTGATGCCTTGATGCATATATGTTATTAATGCTTAATAGAAACTAAAAAAATGAAATGAAAGAATGTGAGTAGTTTTTAACTTCTAACATCATTTCTAAAAAAAAAAAATAATCAAGTGTCTAAAACCAATCTGTATAAAATTCATCACATTTGTTATTCCCCATTGTCAAAACTAAGAAGACTAAGAATACATGTCCATATAAACTTATGAATCACTTATATCAAATATTTATTTGATTATATGGACCCTAAAATACTGACTACTTAAGGTATTTAAATATAACTTTAGAAGTATTTATTTTGCATTTACTATAAATTAGGGAATATGTTGAAAGTTGTGATATTATTTCACTAAAAATTTTCTAAATAAGTACAATGATAACAATTTTACAAAAAAGTAAAATTCTAGAACAAGATTTCATATCAATTATTGGGTTTTTGCCAAGCTTCATAAAATGTAAGGGATTCTTAATTTAATAGTCAAATTACAATAAAAGTCTGCTTGTAAGGTCAACCATTGTAGAATCAAGCAATGCACAATTTCTCTGTGCTAGTTTATTAGACCTAACAAAATGATAAGTCACCAACCCATTTCTTTTTTTTTTTAAAGGTTTATTTATTTATGTAAACAAGAGCTGGGGTACAAGCCAGAATCATGGGACCAGAATCATGGGAGAGGAGAGGATTCACCAGAGACAGAGTGTGGAACAGAACAGGCAGATCAATTGAAACTCATTGCTGAGGGGAGCAGTGGGTGAGGCAGAAGTCTGCTGCACCATGTGGGTCACCTCCTGGTGGGGAGGCAGGGATCAAACTCATGTTGCTGTGGCTGCAGTTTGCTTTGTAGTGCATTTCTTAACCCATTGCATCACCAGAGAGGCCCCATTCCTTCTTTCTTAAAGCATTATGAAATGTTTTAAATCTTTTTTAAAATGAATAAAATGCAAAATTCTTTCTTAAAACATTCATTCATTCACTCATAAATCAGTATTATTGAGCACATGATATAATCCAGCTCATTCCTAATATTTAAGTTCTAGAAATACAAGATGTAAGACCTGTTTTAGGAGATTTCTGGTAAACTAAAAGAGACACAATAAACAAGCCTAATTCCACCAGAGAGAGAAATACTACAGCAGTGGCCTACACTTTACTCTATTTGGAACACAAAGAAAGGTACATTTAATTCAGGCCCAGTTTTTTTTTTTGTTTTGTTTTTGTTTTTGTTTTGTTTTTTTTTCTAGAAAAGCTTCCCAGAGGAAGCAGCTTTTGAACTGTATTTGTGGGATAATATCCTCAAGCTAGTATCCAGTCCCTAAAGTAAACTCATCGTTTTTAGCACTCAGTAAAATCTTTTTATTGTATTCATTTGTTGGATCAATTAAAATAAGCACTTAGCAATTTTAAAAGCTCATATTTGGTGTTAAAGCATGGATTAGGCCCATGTTCTACTTAGGTCTACTGTTCAAGCCTCACTTTCTTGATTTTAGAAAGCGTACTCCACAGGGAAGAACAAATCAGTCATATTTGCCCTTTAATATGTCCTTTTGAAGAACAAATGAATGACAAAAAGGAAGCTCTTTGATGTCAGATCAGAAAATGAGCTATCAGGGGCCTCCCTGTGGCATAAGGGTTAAAGTCTCAATGTTATCAAGCTATGGCCAGCCACTGCAGCATGAGTTCGGAGGAACCCCTGTCAGGAAACTGACCCACATGGCACAGCAGACCTCTCCTGTCTGGCTTGCCCACTGCTCCCCTCAGCAGTGTACTTCAGTAGATTCACCTGTTCTGCTCCCCTCTCTGTCTCTGGTGACTCATTTCACACATCCCCACAGCTCTGGCCTACAGCCCAGTTCTCGTATGCATAAATTTAAAAAAATGAGCTATCAGTAAACTGGAGTCTCTTACATGCTCTAAAGTTTATATTCTAACTGACCTCATCATCCATCTGTTTAAACTTTGTCCTCACTGATCAGTTTTATATAATCATAGAGAATAAACACTTTGAGACTGTTCAGTTTCTCTTAAAAGATTTAGACAATTTTAGTTTTACTGTCTGTAGTTTTTTATCCTTCCCATATTGATCCTCACTTTCCTTCAGTTCCTGGGATTGTAAGTTGCTTAACACTGTAAAACTTCAGGCATGCTGTTGTATATTCCAAGAAAAATGAAAGATGGAAAAAAAATCTAATTTTTGAGGAGTCAGCTCCCTTAAATAATCTTTCTGGAATTATCACATAGTACATCTATTTATATAATTTATGACCACTTCTAGCTACAAGTAAAAAAGTAGTCATTATCATCTCTGTAACATAATTGAAAATAAGGATACACTTTATCTTGATTCAAAAATTGTACTAGGGATATACATCTAAGAATTGAATGAAGCAAGATATCAAGGTAATTTGATCTTTTTTTAGAAACTAGAGTATGAGTGATACAGATGTCATTAACTGAAAATGAGCACAGTTTGGGTCAGAGAAAAAAACAAGATTTCTGTTTTGAAACTAAGTCTGTCGTGCTTTAAAAATACATCAGTGTTATTTGACATTGGTATAAATTTAGGAGAGAGGTTAAGATTTTGCATACAGATTTAGAACGCAATGTAGGAATAAAAATTTACTTACTTTTACTACTACTTACTACTGAAAACTACATCCTGTATCTCAAAGGGATAGGATTTTTGAGAGTTGGAATTTTCCACTTGTCCCCTCTCTACAAAGTTGCCCTCCTGCAGCTTTATTCCCTTCTTTGCTCAAGTACTCCTCTTTCAAGTCTCTTCATACAAATCTCCACCTACATTCCTGGACACATACCTTCCCCTACTAGACAAGTAGAAATCTTCTTCATTAATATCTCTAGTCCCTGCATTACTCTCCTCTTCACCAAACTTGAGGCTGTTTATTTAAAGAAACAACTGGACTTCACCAAAGATACCCACTGCTCTCCAAGTTTGCAAGATGAGTCAGGCAGTCAAGAATCCCCTTATCTAAGATCAATATGGATCACCTGCTCAGGATTTTTTTTTTTTTAATTTTCCCACACAAATGAAGTAGAGCGCACAGTATGGAAGAAAATCAGCAGTTTGTATTCAAAAGAAAAATAAATATGATGTACAGAGATTTGAGTCAACATATCAAAGGCACTTCAATGTGAAGCACCCTGAAGTATGCTTTGCCACCATCACCACAGCCCAGAGCACAAACATTACCTTAGAGGAGCCCCTGAAGACCCAGCTATATACCCAAAGCAAAGGCATTTCCTCATGATAGCTTTTATTTCTTAAATTCTTGCCTTCCTCAATTGCAGATTGTACCAGCTACAGAGAAAATAGTTCTCTTTAAGAATGCATGAATTCCTCACCAGCATGTGAGGAAATTATCATATGCCCATAAAATTTAAAGTTTTCTATTCGAACATGATTTTTTTATTTATATATTTTTCATCATTATTCATTCTCCTTTCAGGTTGTTTTTTGTTTGCTTTTTTGTTTTTAAATTAGGAATAATCAGCTGCCACAATAGTATATAAATTGGAACCTACCTGAGCGGGGCAGGAAATAAAGCAGCTATGCAGGACACTTTTCTTTACTAGACTGTTTTATCCTTGGTTATACCTCAGAATTCAATAAGATAACCAGTATTTCCCCTCCTCCACATAATGGTGGTTATTTTAAGCTTATACTAGCTCCCCTAAAGTCTTGTTAATTAAGCCTACATATACTTCCAAGAGCAAATATAAATTTTGATAAGTATATCAGTTTACATGCTTATTTTAAAATTGTGTTTTATAATTAACAAACAAACCAGTCATTTTTCTTCAGCTATTGAATCCATTTAATGTACAGATTAATGTTTCTCCATTGGCAGGCAGGGCTGCTAAGGTGAAGATGACAGTTCTTTTCTTTACAATTGCTATTTGAAGTGATATTAAAGAAGGGATTTAGAAATCAGAGCAAGAATAACATTCCTTAAATGTGAAAAACAATGAGTGTCCATATATAAAATCAGAATGTTGTGCAGGGAATCAGTGAATAATTCTGCTTTGACAGATAATAATGGGGTAGAAACAAAGCCTAAGAAACAGATAAAATTATATAAAAACTTGTACAGAAAGGACAAGATCAAAGCTAGTCTTTAGGAATCCAAAGAAGGCAGCATGCATGAAAAAGCTAAAAAGGACTAATGTGAAGTGAAAATGACAGAGTAAGGATCAAAATAATCTAGGTGAGAGGCAGCTGAGCTGCCTTATATCCACATTACTTCCAAGACAGTAAATACTTCTATTACATAGAAAGATTATGAAAATGAATAAATTTTATAGCCAGATTCTGAACAAACTAACAAAAAAAGATTTAGAGATTTTCCTGTTAACTTTGCCAGAATAACAGAATAAAACATTTTTTAATACAATAGTAAAGGGAAAAAAAGCCTTCTGAAATATTTATCTTCATTTTTCAGACAGAACCCAGGTCTTGAGAGAATCTGGTGAGGCATGATAATCAGTTCAGATAAACTTGGTAAGATAGGTTTTGATTTCTGATTTATCTGATATTAGCACTCTATGAGACTATAATAATTAGAGTATACTAAATAATACTAATCTATTATTTTTAAAAAGATTTATTTATGCATACATAGCCCAGAGGCAGGGGCGGGGGTGGTGGTAAGAGGATTCACCAGTGACAGAGTGGGGAACAGAACAAGCAGATCTACTGAAATACTCTGCTGAGGGGACAGTAGGTGAGGCAGGAGAGGTCTGCTGTGCCATGTGGGAGAGCTTCCTGGCCAGGGATCGAACTCATGCTGCAGTAGCTGCAGATGCTTCATAGTGTAGTACTTAACCCCTTGTGCCATCAGGGAGGCCCTAATCTATTATTGATCCATAAATCTTGTATTCTGTACAAGTATTGTGCTTACATATGCCCATTTTTGGATGATTCTAATATAAAACTTTAGTAAGTCATACAAAACTATATTATGCATTATCACAACTAAAAAGCAAGAATTATTTTTATTTCATTGTTAGATATAGAAATGTTGCTCACAAACTAAATTAAGTGAGGTAATAAGTTACATAGTTGTAGTTTCATAATAGTTCTGCCTCCAAACATAGTACTGAAGTTTATAAGAATTATAGATCAAAATCATCACTGCATTAATTCAGTGTCACTAATTCTACAACTTAGCAAACGTCATTCAAAATACCAAATTAGCTGGATTTCAAAGTCAGGGTCCATAGATTCATTTAAAATGAACCAGTTAAGTTCTTTTAAAATTATAATAGCTGGCCTCCCTGGTGGCGCAGTGGGTTAAGCAACGCACTATGAAGCAAACCATAGACACTGTGGCATGAGTTCAATCCCTGCTGCCGGCCAGGGAGGGGACCCACATGGCACAGCAGACCTCTCCTGCTGTGCCCGCTGCTCGCTCAGCAGTGTGTTTCAGTCAGTCTGCCTGTTCTGCTCCCCACTCTCTGTGGTGAATACTCTCTCCTCCCCCCCCCACACCTCTGGCCTGTACCCCAGCTCTTGTATGCACAAACAAATCTTTTAAAAAATCAAATAAAAATAAAATTATAATAGCACCTCTGAGTCATATACAATATTGTAAACCAACATTATCTCAATAAAAAGCAACACAATAAAAAATAAGAAAAAAGCTTCAAATACATATGAGAAATAAGAAAAGGGAAAATATTACAGGTAGAGAGACTTATTTAAATTATAAATGAATTCTCTGAACAACACTATGTAAATAAATTACAAGGCTTCAATGCAATGAATGTTTTTCTAGGAAAATATCAATTATAAAGATGAACTATATAGCAACAGTAACACAATAAAATAATAAATATGGTTCAAAAGATTTACTTAAACTTAATGTGCTAAACTAAACGTTCAGGCATTAGCTCAAATATGGTAATAAGTTCACATATATAAATTGTTTTTATTACTATGAAAGGTACTGAAATATAATTTTTAAAATGTATGTTCACATGTATACCTCCAAATGAATATAGTTCCTCAAACTAGCATTTTGTGAAGTTATACCATAATTCTAAATATGTTATTCAAAGCATTTTCTGAAAATAAAATTATAAACTTGCATTCTTTACAGAGTATTTAATTCAGGAAAACAGTTCCAATCAAAAAAGGAACCTGTATTATCCAGTTTCAAGTTGGCAAATGCATAGCCTTTTTGTTCCTTCTTGTACCAAACACATCTGCTATTTAAATTCACTGCTTGATAAAACACTCAATCTTTTGGCAGAATAAATCAGCAAAACAAGAATTATATCTTACTCCAGGTTCATTGCTAAACTGCCCAAAAGCTTTTCCATTTCCCTCTATCCTCTTAAGAGTCATTTATTTGTCCTAACTTTTCTTCTCCTGAGATAAATCCTTTCCTTCAAAACAAGCTCTAGGAAACACTGAGAAGTAGGCAGACACTTACATTATGATAACAAACCATACGTTATGATAACAGTACCTTTCTATACGTCCCCTCATCCTTAACTCCCAATATCAAAACCAAAGTTGAGGTAAAAATTTATTTAGCATAAATATATTAAAGTAGAATGGATGTATTATTTGCATTTAATAGAAGCTAAAAATGTAGTTCACAGAATTTAGACTTTGGAAAGATGGGGGAAGCTCTTTTCAGGAGAGAGGAAGCATGGAGAGCAAAATCATGGACCTCTTCTCTTTCACTCTAAAATCACCAAACTATGCAGCCTTAAATGGGATCAATGTCCAGTTGCCCTCAGTGATAACAGTTAATGCTGTGTCGTTTATCTTTTCTCACTGGAATTTCAGCTGTGAAATTCATGGATTTTGTGTATTTTACATCATTGATGTACATCCAGTTCTAAAAAAGGGTTTGGCACACAGTAGGTAGTTTATAAATATTTAGTGAGAAATTGAACTTATTTTTTAAATCTTTCAAACAGCATGAAATAGTACTCCCCACTGGACTAAGAGGATATTGCACATAGAATATTAAATGACTTTACCATTGTCAATAGCTAATAAGACTTGTAACTCAAATTTATACCCATGCTTCAGAGTCTACATTTTTTTTTAAGATTTATTTATTTATGCACACAAGCACTGGGGTACAGGCCAGAGGCATGGGGGGGTGAGAGGATTCACCACAGAGAGCAGGGAGCAGAACAGGCAGATCAACGGAAGTACACTGCTGAGGGGAGCAGCGGGCACAGCAGGAGAGGTCTGCTGCACCATGTGGGTCCCCCACCTGGCCGGCAGCAGGGATCAAACTCGTGCTTCAGTGGCTGCAGTTTGCTTCATAGTGCGTTGCTTAACCCACTGCGCCACCAGGGAGGCCCCAGAGTCTACATTTTTAATGAATATCTTATACTGCCTTTCCAGGATGTCACTATAAGAAGAAGTATAAATGAGCAGAAGTTGCCTATTAGCAGGTAGGAAGAGGTAAAGTTTGATAAATTGTAATTTCATACTATGCTTTAACATAAAATCACCATTTAAATTCTTCATTTATTAATGCTTGACTCAGGGACTGAAGAAAGTTTATTCTGGTCCACAAATCTAAATTTAAAAACAAAGATTATTTTGCTGAGATTTGAAATTTTATGTTTTATTAATTAATAAAGCATAAAATAAATATCTTGATCCTCCTTCCACTAAACAACAAGTCCCTAGTGTTTAAGTACTATTTGAAACTTTTTCAGTTTACCACAGAAAAAAATTCTTAACAGTTGTTGCTAGAGGAAATAACATATTGGAAACATTGATTAAGAACTATTTGCTGATGATTATAGTTTGGAAGTACAGATGTAAGATGTGTTAGTTTCTAGAGTCAGTACCACATACTTCAGAATGTTGTCAATTAGCCTGGTAGACTGGGACCGTAATCTCGGCTTCCAAATGACACCACACCAGAGATATTAGCTAGAGGAATTTCTAAATAGTTAGTACTGTACAATACCCCTACATTGTCTTGTTTTGCTAACATGACTACAGGTAGTATATCAATAACAAATTAATTTCCAATATTAAATTATGTGTTGAAATAATAAACTATTAGAAAAACTTAGAAGCCATCTAGTTATACAAATAACTATAATTCACTTCTTGTTAATGTATTCCACTTATAAAAAAATTAAATAATCTCTTCACTTTTGAATGGCATATTTATCTAGACTCCAAAGTACATCATTTCTTATGTTGCATGGCTTTCAAGGCCATTCTTCAAGTTCTCAATGCCATGAGCACATAATCTATTTCTTAAGTTGTTTCAAGAAAGTTAGCTTTATCTCTCATATACATGATAAGCTTCACTGGGGCTGAAAATCAGATTTATCCCTTCTGTGTAACTCTAATAGTACCAAATCAGTCGTTTGTGATTCATTAAAAAAATTAAAGATAGGAATGTTAGCTTTTCTTAACTTCTGCCATGTGAGCAGAAAGACAATCAAATGAGAGTTAATTTAATTAACACCTATGAAAGGAGGCAAAATATCTCTCAATTATCATACAACAAAATCATAACTAAAGAATGGATGGATCAATTTAAAGACAGTTTCAAAGCCTAAATTTAACTACCATTATCCATATTGATGTGCAAATTGTGTCAAACTAGTTTTCTTTTACAACATATAAAGAGCCTGGAAGTCGTCATTCCCAACTTTGAAACAAAATAGAAAGCTAAATAAATTAGCTAAAATTGGTAATTTTTATTAGATCCACCACAGAACTAAGATCATAGGGGAAATAGTCAATTGTAAACCTAAAGAAACAGGAAAACGCAGAGAAAACTGTTGGGGGTAAAGGATGTCCTGAAAGAACTCTGCTAACACAGGTTTTTGGACCCTACCCACCCCGGACTGAAGGGATCCAAGACACCAGGGCTACAAACCCCATAATGTCATCACCACAAAAGGGAGGATTGCTGGGAACTGAGCGTGGAGTTAAGCAGTCAGTCTTGAGGGTGCTTCCTTGTTTTGTTTTGTTTTTGTTTCCCCCAACAGCTTTCAGAATGCTATTAGGGTCCCAGCTCAGCAGAACTGGTAGGGCACATTCATCAATTTCTCTCTCTTCTTGACTTATCCCTCTCTTCACTTCCTCTTTTTGGTAAATAAACCCTTTATTAACCTTAACATTTTTGTGTGTCTGTAGTTGAGTTTTATTACAAGTTCTTTTTAAGCGGGCAGGTGAGGACACACAGTCAGACAGCCCATTTCACACTGAGGTTGCCCTATAACATATCAACTAAGATCTGCTTACCTGGAATAGAAACTTCCCAGAAAACAAATTGGCTGGAGTTGCAAAACTTAAATGGTAATTTTGACAAATTCTGGAGAATAACTATGAACTAGCATAAGAATGAGAAACTTCCTGGAGGTCACAGTCTTAGGGGAATTCCAAAACACATTGATTTTTATCTCCAGGAAACCTATCAGATACACAAGAGACAAAAAGATCCCCTTGCAACTCTAGGAAGGGATCATTGTGAAATATTCTCATGCCTCTTCCATAACAAAAACCTATTTTCCAGAGAGAAAGAGGTAAGGCACTTTTTACATTCCAGCACCCTCACAAAAATGTGGATTAGGAAAGTTAAGAAACTTGTGAAGAATACAATTCAGAGATACAGATCCATTTAGATATCCTGATATGTTTACAGAATGCTTCCTCTCTCCTATACCTTATCACAATTACAACAGTTATTCAGTTGAAAGGGGTGAAAAATGCAGTCACTAAGAAAGAATTTTTAAGAAAGCACAAAGATATCAATAGAAGAAAATACAAGGGGACTAGAAATTGTTGAAACCTCTGGAACCTGCAGTTACATTAAATATTAAATACATCCCAAAACCTAACCAGATTAACCTACATACTCACAATAAAGGTCTATTATATTTACCCCAGTTTCTCTTTATCAATATACCATTTCTGGCGCTTAACAGAACATCATAAGTCATGCTGAAAGTCAAGAAAAAACAAGAAGAGAAATGTATCAGAAGAAGTTTCAGATAGGACAAATTTCTTAGACACAGGGATTTTCAAATAATTAAGATCAGTATTTTGGTCTCTAATGAAAAAGTTTGACCACATGGAAGATGGGTAATAAAAGCAGTAAGATGAAAACCATTAGAAAGGATTAAATGAACATATTAGGAAGTGAAAATACTACAGCAGAAACGAGGAATACCTTTGATGGGCTCATCAGTATACTGTACAAGGTAAAGAAAGACTCAGTGATCTAAAAGATAGCTCAATAGAAACTCCCCAAACTGAAATGAAAACCAAAAAATGATAGCTAAAAAACAGAACCTCCAAGAGCTATGGGAAAATTACACATTAGAAAAGATTTACACACACACACACACACACACACAGGATTTCATTGTGGTCTTGATATGCATTTCCCTGATAAGTGATGAACATTTTTCATATGCCTTTTGAGCAATATACTATTTCTGGCATTCAATGGAACATCATAAGTCATGCCAAATGTCAAGAAAAAAACATGTAGTTGTATGTATAACTTAAATTTCCTATAAACTACATTTTTAAAAAGTACAAAGCCACAATTTAAAAAAGTGAAATAAATTTTTAACTTTCATTTTACCTAATGTGTACAAAAATATCACCATTTATATGTAATAACAAAAATCAGAGACATATTATTTTTCTTCTACAATACTAGGTCATTCAATTTAGTGTGCCCTTTTTACTTAGTGTACATCTCAATTCAGAGGCTAAATTTTCAAAGAAAATACATTATTTGTATAGATTTCAGAATTATTACTCAAAAACATTCACATAGTAAGGTTGTTCTAAATATTATGCTTTCCAAACTCAATTTAATATTCATGCACCCACTTGCAACTTTCAATTTAAATTAATATAATATTTCACTGAAAATCAATGTTCCTAAATTGCCCTGGCCATATTTCAATTGTTCAGTATTCATGTAAAACTAGAGGGTGATACATAGGACAGTGAAGTTCTGGAGCACCATAGAATACAACTCAAAAGACCACTAACATAATCAAAATATTCATAAGCCTGTCATCATTCAGGTTCACGAAAAAGCAATGTGCTTACTACTTGGCATCTGGGTGCAGTGTTACAATCCTGTTCATAGACTATAAGGAAGACCTAGTTAAATGCACTGACACAAAAATATCTTGTGAAGGATCAGGGAATCCAACTAGCTAGCCAAAATTTCCCTGGCAGTGTTTTCTTTCAGCATGAATATTGATTTCAAAATGTCAACATAACTCTGAGATTTGTTCATCATCTCACAGATGGCAAAGCCAGCTCTTTAAATTAATCACCCTAACCTGGAATTCATAATAAGTATGAAATAGATTAGTCAGGAGTTATTCCCCAAAGGCTTGTCAATCCACAAGCTTAAAATAAAGCTGATCACTGCTCTAACAGTTAAAGGTAGTTGCTGGACATTGGCAAATAACTCCCAGATGGACTGTTGAAAGGATGGAATAAGAACTGCAATAGAATAATCAAAATTGAATTATAATTTCAAGCAATGTAGCTTAATTGTGGACCATAGAGGCTATAGGAATATGAATTGAAGTTATCAGATCAAATCAATGCTGCTTTGACTTACGTCTTGACTTACATCGTTATAACTTGTTAACTGAAAATTCTTCAGGAAGTGCTAATATTGGAAATGATAGGAATCTTCATAAAGGATAGGTTCCACTTGAAATTTCATATGGTAAAATATCCTGAAGACTAAACATGGGGCCTCTGTGTAAAGGTAGAGAGAAGGAATTTGCTATGTATCATTCTGTCTTTCTGCTCCTTTTCAATATCGGTCCTTCATAAGCCTAGAGAGGGGCAGACACAGCAATGCATCTTGAATTTCTTATACTTGAATCAACTTCCCTCAGCTGCCTTCCTTTCAAGGAGACTTGATCTCACTGTGTTTTATGCAAATTTATTAATAAATGAAAATACATTGTATTTAATGGAATTAGAAACAATAGAGAATATAAAAAAAAACAAAAACAGATTTCAAAGAACCACTTTGGATAGTATCTGCATATTTTCACTTGATCTATTGTAATGATAATGTTGTCTTAGCTTAAGTAATAGCAATAGTCTTCAATTTGGGCACTTACGTCAATTATCAAGTTCATGCACTACTTTACCATTTGAGCTACTTTTTAAAATAATTAGTGTTTGAGGTCATACCTACATTTCATAAAAAATTAAAATCCCCCAAATCCATAGCTTCATAGTTAACAGTCTTCACGATGTTTCCAATATTTCTTTCAACTTTATCTGCCATTCTATTCAATATACTGGGAATCAAATTTGAAATACATAATATTTTGAATTTAAATATGAATTCACTGACGGATAAAATTGACACTAGACAGTTATAGTTTAAGCCAGGTTCTTGAGATCCCCTGCTGTGCCAGGAAGGAATTGGCCTTCATTATTTGATTCTGGAAAGGTACAATGAATTCTATGGAAGGTTTGAAGTTGGAATAAGGGGAATATTTGAAGGGTTAAGACTGTAACTATTTACTGCATGGAACCAAAGCATTTCAATATTTTAAAACCCAAGACGACTGTATCATTGTGTACTAGCTGAATGTCAGTCTGAAATGCACACTTAATTATCTTGTAGACTGCTAATTATTCTGCATGCAGAGGATCAAGCAATCAAAATTTCCTGAACTGAGTAAAATATATTCTGTGAATTTTCATGCCTCTCAATGTTTTCTCATAAGATTTATTTTAGATAACTCTAATTTTTTCACTGTTTACCTTCAACTCATCTTTTGTGAAACAGAGGCAATACCGATTCTGCTCTTAATCCTTCCCAGATCCCTAAAGCTGGAATTAATGGATACCTTCTCTTCCAGATAACAATAATTAAAGCACACCCCCTATGAAAGCTAACACAAGAAGACGCTAATTATGGTTACACCCAACCATAGTGAAAATTTATACTCATTCAAGATGCTGTAAACAACTCTTTTATATATATCAAACTAAATGAATTTATTCTCTTGGAAGCATAGAGGAGGAAGACACAGAACTAAGAACAGCCCATTAGGGTGAGAGCTATATGCTAGTACTAAGTCCTATTTTTACACTTTTATGTTTCAACCTCATATTACTTTAATAATTCAGACTGTTTTAATTTACTTTTAATAGTGGAATAAATACTATGATGACCTTTTTACTGGAAAGGAAAGGAATATAATTTGTTCCCATTGTAATGTTGAGTGGGTTTTCTCCAGTTTCTGCTGAATAGGTCACCCAAGGGCAAGTTCAAGTAACCTGAAATCAAACTTCGTTAGTGCAGTGTGTCAACTTGCAAGAAAAGTGTAAGTTTCATTATGCTTTCTTTTCAAGATGACCTTCCTGTAACTCCAATTTTA
Organism: Galemys pyrenaicus; assembly: GCA_019455555.1. NCBI lineage: Eukaryota > Metazoa > Chordata > Mammalia > Eulipotyphla > Talpidae > Galemys > Galemys pyrenaicus. Next base: position 97,054 of record JAGFMF010011679.1, on the reverse strand, counting down.
CTTTTATATTTTCACATATTTTATGTACAAAGATTCACTGAAAACTATAAAAATTATTAAAACTTCCAAGCAAAATTACCCTTTTACTGCATAAAGGAGCATAGCAACTTCACTTTCATTACAGGCTTAGTTTCCCACTCTTTCATTATTCACTGTGTCAAAATTGGAACTCACATTTGAGATAAAGTCCATAACATACAATATAGCCTTCCTGCTCTAGACTGCCAATTCTCAGCTTCTGATTTATTTGCTTCGAAGACAGCTTAGGGGAAATTTGTTAAAAAATATTCTGATCTGTCTCATGGATTCTTCATTTGTTCCTATGTTTAAAGACCTGTAAATAATGACTTTTCTATGGCTAGTTTTCATTTTCTAATTTTTTACTTTCCTTTCAATCTATTAGCACCTTCCAATAAATTTCATCATGTAGATACATGTGGTTTCCATGGGCACAGATAATAGAAATGATGTTTAGATTAAGTTCCATCACCTTTCTCTCCCATACCTTTGCCTCATCTTTTCCCCTCTGATACATATGTACATCAGATAAGGGAACAAATAGGGCTCTCCTTGAAACTCTAACATTTTATGTTATTTTGTAAATCCTTTTCTTTCAGTATGATATATGGTTACTAAACTCATTGTGGAAGCGAATACACAAGTTAGTGTGTTCTTTGTTAAAGTTAGTACATATATATTTGTTTTAGTCCCTATTTCACTGAAAGTTAAAAAATTACAACTTGTTTGGTGTATTTTTATAGCTCATTTCATGTACACTTAATTTCATGTTTTCAATAGTTTAAATTATTTATCTTTCTGTGGTACTTAGAAAATAAGTGAGAGTATTGGTGGGAGGGAAGACCTTACAATGAATGGGTTTATGATGTAAAAATATTTTATGTCTGACTCATTCTATTTTTGCTGCCAGATAGCCTTCTTTTAAAATGATTATAATTTACATTATTCTCTAAAGGTATGTGCCAATGTAGAGCAAATTAAAATTCTACTGAAACAGGTATGTTTTTGTTTCATATTCCATTTTCTGTACTTTCCATATACTTTATCCTGAAATGTATCAGAGAATAAAATAGGGATGCTAAAAATTATTTGTAACCAGCGAGTACACTAAAATAAACAAACACTTGCTAAGTCTTGGTTCTGAAATTTTATGAAGCATAAAAATAATTTATATAGATTAGGCTATAATTTCAGATTACAAATCTCAAAAAATTTACTGGCTTTGACTCTTCCCTAAAACCAAATGTGATATATTAAAATATTCTAGTAAAAAGCTAGAAATTTAAAAAAAAATCATTCTTCAAAGTGTCTTACTTTTTATAGTCACAAAAAATTACTTTTAGGAAAAACACAAATTCTGCTGTATTTTCAATTTTCAGCTTATTGTTTGCTATTGAGATGGAGATAAACACCATCCACTTATTTTGTTAGACACTTAAAAACAGAAAAAATAGTTATTTCTTGGCCCCTGGTTATGGTTTATTTTAGTAGACACAGTGTTCATACTTAGATGGCAATTCCATGATTACATTTTTATTCTTCCGATCTCAAACTTTTGACTACATACCAACTTGAGAATAAAAGCAGATTTCTCTTTTAGAGATTTACGAATGTTTTGTTTTTATTTTTGTGCTTTTTTTGAAGTTGAGCTAGCTGAAGACCTCTCATCCCATAGGATTGGTTTTACCTGTAAGCATATTTTGATTGCTTATTTTCTCATTCTCAATTTCTCATTGTTCTCAACACTGAACTTATACACTCCATTACAGAAAGAAATGAAAAGAGCATGTTAGGAAATGTCTTTTGCATTTTTTCATATAAGCAAAGAAAAAAGGTTATAAACAGATTAAGACATCTCCTAAAAAGTATTCCAGTCCAATCAATATTTTTAGCTTCTAGGTAATACCTAAAGCTCCATAATCTTACACATTACTTAAGCAAGGTATGTCTGATCTGGAACCAAGAAGACAGAGTAGCTTCCATGTAACATGCAGGCATGTGACCTTGCCTATGAAGATAAATTTTAATATTCAAATTCTCGCTACAATGGAAATATGTATCTTAATACCTGTACTATATCCAAAACTAGATAAATTTCTCAGTTCATCTGCGATGAATAAAAGTTCCTTGATGTGATTTGCATCACAGAATGCAAATTCCTGATCTTGTCCATCCCATATTCCAGTTCTCTTAAAATTACCTAAATTTTAAAAGTTGTCCAGAGAATAAGGATTTGACAGGTAGAACAGACACTACAAATCTACCAATCCTCAGGATGCAAATGGTCTCAATTGGTACCCAAATAAAGAGAATATAGTTTCTTCCTAACAATGTATAACTCAGGAACACAAGTTACCATTTTTGGACTAGAAATTCAAGAACTCAGAATATACCTTTCACTTATATGGCATAAAATTTTTATTTTTCAAGTTCACAAAGGAAACTGCTTTTTCTATCTGATAACTAAAATAAAAGTCATTAAAAAGTATATAACTTCCAACTATTTAATAATATTGTTTTCAGTTTTATATACTAGGTTTGTTTTTTGACAAATTTGAAAGAAAAATATGTCATCACTATTGCACTCTATCTTTTGCTTTCTTTTGCTTTTTTTTTTTAAATCGGGGGAGAACATGAATGTAGTCCCCCAAAAATTATGCATCTGAGTCTTCCACGTTTGGGGAAATCACAGGGGTCAGCACATCCAGGTGCAATGGATAAGCCTCACTCTGGGAAAACTACCTTTGTGGTATCTCCCCAGCTAGTAAGCATCACATGTTTCTCACTGCTTTATGTTCCCCAGCAATTTTCTCACTTGACAACAGCTTGAGAAGTACCAACATTCTTTTGTTTGACAGCATGGTACCTTTATCCCATTAGCTTAAGAAATGTTTTAAGTGAATGGATACACCTTAATGTGATTTTCTCCAAAATTATTAAAACATAAAATTTTATAAACCTGACAGATATTCATTCAACAAACATTTATTTGGTCTTTATCTATCAAAACAATTATTGTCATAATTACAATCTACAGAGAGCACTTAGGTCATGAGTAGTATTATTGGATAGACTATTTTGGTATAAGAGACTATTTCAAATGTATTAGAAAAGTTAATGTTTCACATATGCAAAACCTATGTACAATAGTACACATGCATAGTTTATTATTAAAGGAAATATTTTCTTATTATTTTGAATGTATTACAAAATTTTAGGACTAAAAAAGATTTAGAGAACCACAATTTAACTACACTATAAACTACAAATTAACACATGAGGACTATAGAAAAGGTCAACATTAATTATTCAAATAATTGGAACATGGTGACACATTTCTTGATTCTCAACCCAATTCTCTTTCAAAGATAACAAAAAAATGCCTTTTTATGGCTACATTGTAGTATTTATGTAATTTCTCAATAATAATTACAAAAATATGAATGTCTCAAAAACAATACTTTTCTTATGACTGTTATAAGTTCAAAATAAATTTTATTAGCATTAACCTAAAAGAAAAGAAATCAAAATTTAGGCAGAAATGGAAGTCTAACTGAATGACTGCATCTAGTATTTTCAAAGACATACTTGACTCACTAATTTAGATAAGGTCAGATTTTGCACACTGATTTGGTCTAAGTAGACTTTTTTTTATGCTGCTATAACAGGAGTTTTCAAGTTGATTGACAATAGATGGAGGCATAAGATACCTCTTTAAATTAGCTATCTACCAGACATGGTAGGGGGGGAAAAAAGTTTTGGAGTTTCTCTTTATTGTAAGCCAAGATAAAATAAATTATATTCATTAGTTCTACAGGAGGAAGATCATTGATCTTTCCTCACATTTTCACTGTATGACCCATCTCAGTACCTTTCTCCATGACTACCTATGTTAGCATGTGACAACAGAAAAGTGGCAACATATCTATCATATAAGGGAACCAAATAAGCGATTAAGGAAAATAATAACAATAATAATAATAATAACAAAAAGACAAAGACAGATTGGGGACACTTGGTGGGTGAGGAAGGGGGGTTACAATTGATGTCAAATATATATAAATAAAGAAGAAGGAAAAAAATAATGGCTTTAAAAAATAATAATAGAATGTGAACGTCTCCCTATTTAAGGCCATTTCCCTGTGCTGAATAATCTTATGAAAATTTGGATTACTGAATTATTTCCATCAGGTGAATCAAGAAGAGAAGTCTATCAGGATTCTTGATTAAACAGAAGCTCTCCTTAATATCTCTCAAAATTTTACAAGATATATTTATAATTTAAAATTTCTTTGTAGTAACAACATCTAAAGGGAGCAATCCCACACTACAATTTTGTAATTTACAAAATTTACAATTTTATAAACCAATGTTACCTCAATATAACAATTTCCTCTGGAATTATGAAAAATACTGTTTATGGCATTTCATAGCAAGCCTACTTTACCTTATAATGCTATATAAACAAGCAAAAAGTCAAAGAATTAGGTTACCTCATGAATAATCAAGCTACAGATTTCACCCTATTTGTTTCAACACTGAAGTGTCTAATTTTGGCACAACAATTTGAAATTATTATTAAAAATAATTATTTAAAAGGAAAAAACTAAGATTGTTAGACATTTAGATGAAGGAAAAGGTGAGCAAAATTTAGTCTATGTCAAGTTCAAAATGAAATCAAGAAGTTAAAGTCATAATAGAATAATTGGGGGATCCCAAGATATGAAAAATATATTTTCCTACAAGACTCTAAGTGCTCTAATGACAATCACATCTTGATTACTATATAATTCTTGGACTTATATTTGATGAGTTAACCTCATTTTGGGGGAATTGACATTTATGGAATTGACTTCTAAATATTGCCAGCAGATTTAAAATATTTTTATGAAATACCCATCAAAATATATGTATTTTATAAATATACCTTTTTCAAGAAATGTTATACATTTATATTTCATGATTTTTTAGGAATATAATTTTACTAAAGAAATAAAATCATTAGGTATTAAAATACAATACCTACCAAGTAAAAACAAATAAGAGATAAAGACAATGGGGCCAAAGTCAAGATGATCTCAAGTACCCACAGAGAAAGCACAACTGTCAAATGGGATAGCACCTCATGTCAGTGAGAATGATTCATATCAAAATTTCAGTAACAAATGTTGGCAATGGTATAGTGCAAAAGAAAACCTCATTTGCTCTTGGTGGGATCATATACTGTTTAAGGCCCTACGGAAAATTGTATAAAGGTTTTTCAAAATATTAAAGATAGAGCTAACATATGATCCAGCAGCTCCATCCCTAGCTGTCTACCAAAGCCAGAAAACTAATTCAAAGAAATATATACACTCATACTGCATACAGCGTACTTACAATAGCCAAAGTATGCTAGCAATCTAGGGGTCCAAAGCAAAGACAAATAAAGATGTGCTATCACAGAGAAGAACTAAACACATAATGAATACTACCCAGCTAAAGATAAAATCTTGCCATTTGTAACAACTTGGATGGAACTGGAGGGGATTATGCCATGCAAAATTAGTCAAAAGGGATCTAAGGAATACTAGATTATTTCACTCACAGATGGAATATAAAGAAACAAACCGAGAAAACTAAACCCTAAAAATCTAACTACAGAATGTAGGCTACCAGAGTAGGAGAAGCAAAGGTGAGAAGGGGACCTAATGAACTATGGTGGAATAATATTGGTGCATTGATAGTAAGTGTGAACAGCTATAAATTAAACCCATAAATCATATACAGTGTTGCAAATAGTACTGCATTTAAAAATAGCACCGCTGTAAACAAATTAGTGAAATAAGGGACTATCAACAGATAACTATAAAGACAAAAAATTTTAAACAGGAATGAAATGACAGCACTATTGTAGATCTGACTAATCTGGGGACTCCTGTCCTATAGCATGCCTTAGAGTAGCCAAGCCTAACACCACTCTCCACTGAGATAAATCAGGTTGAGTCAATAGGCGGTGCCCACATCAACTCATCACTCTATTCGGTCCCTGTTATGGATAACAAGCCATTTAACTATCTTCACTAGTTGCCTGAGTCTACTTGTAGGACTATGGAAGTCTCTTCCTGATTTTGTCATCCTGAGAAACAGTGACACTATTGTATACCAGGGCACAGACTACCCATGACCATTTTGTAATACATTGGTGCTTTCAAATGCAATGGCAAATTGGTAGGCAAAAGGAGAAAATATAAAATGAGGAAGGAGAATTTAAACATTTTAAAATATGGCTCTTCTTTACCAGTAAGCAAAACGAAAACCTCTCTGTCTCAGTGAATTACACTATCATAATTTTGAATGGTTTGCATAAATTGACTTGTCGACCTTTGCTGAGATTATACTTTCATTTTAATAAAAATTCCAAGGATTAACTCGGGATCTATATTAGAAGAGAGAGAGCCTGTAGGGTTTGACATTTTTCTAGCATCCTCTCATATCACACTAATTGTTATTTCTTGGGAAACAGCTACAGCACCAATATCTACTAGGTGGCATTGCCTCGACAAAATATACCACTGTGTACTGCCTCTTTCGATATGCTAAATGCTTTGTAGTACTTATTCTTCCTAGTATGATGGTCCACATGAATTTCTGGAGTATTATATCAGGTTTTCTTTTTGTACATAAAATTAAATCCACATGTATGAGAATTCATCCTCAAAAGTCTTCATATTTTTTGAGTTGATCAAAGAATCATATTAACAGATAATCCCCACTGTTTTAAGTTCTACTGCCTGATAATTGACCACAGTGGGAATTACTTATAATGGTTATCAATTCAAGAACAATTAATGGATAGTGAAGTTTACAGAGAAAGCAACATGCATGGAAAGAAAGTGCTTTTAAATCAATACAGCTTTTAATTTTTTTAAAAAATTTTAGGGGAGAAAAAGAACCCCTGATGAATAGTGAATGTTCAGCTACTTATAACACTCCCATTACACTAATATGAACATACCAGGGAGTTGGCAAAGCAAAAAGTTCTGATTTAATTGATAAAAGGTTATGTTTCTAATTATGTATAACCTTTTAGATGATAGTTACTTTACAAGGCAAGGGAATATAGTGCTGGAATAGTGGGCAACCTATATATCCAAAAGTAGTTTTTCTAGTCAGTCGTTGTTCTTATCCTTCAGCCTACTCAGGAAAGTTCTAAGTTAAAGGAGGATTTAGTGATATAACTTCTACTTTGTCTCATGCAAAGATTTGTACTAGAACTTAAGGTGGCAATAAGAAGGGAAAAAAGCAACTAAACTTATAAATTGTATATTGAACTCATGTTCAAAACAAAATAGCTAAAATAATTTTATCAGTTTTGCCCTGAAAAATGAGTGCATTATTTATTCTTGGTATATTAATTTGAATAACTATATAGACACTTAAATTTGTAAGTTTTATAGTACATTTCAAAATGAAAGATTATTCCAGTATAAAAATATTTTTCTGTATTTTAAGGTTTTGTTTATTGCTGGTAACTTTAAGTCATAGTATTCTGAAATAAAATCCAGTTATAAAACAATGAATTTTCTTGGCTATTTTTCCATTGTCTAAAGGACTGAAGTAAAACAAATTTAGTAAAATATTGTTTGATAATATGAGACACTTTTGTTTTACTCGGTCTCAAGCACAAGTAGGGCTTAAGTACTTCTTGACTGATATGGACAAATGTTAGAATATTATAAAAGTCCAAATGATGGAAAAATCTAAGGCTTCCCATTTTTCACACCATAAAAGTACTCAAGTATATCCACATTTATAGAGAGATTGTTCTAAAGCACCAATTCTGAATTAGGTCAAGTATTTTAAGAACACTTCTATGGAATTATATTAAAATTACCTTAAGAGAATGGTCACAAAAGTCTTATTTTAGATCTGATGCAAAGATAATACTTTCATAACCACTGTGTTGCTTAATATTTGTAGAGAATGTCAGTAATTTCTAGTATCTTTCTGTTTCAACTAATGGTAATATTACAAATTAAGATCACACAAACAATGTAATTTGTGCTTTCTTAACACTATTTCCAAACTGTTGTGAGAAAGTATGGTTGGCAATATTCTGAGGCCTCAGTAATTTCCACCCATATCACTTGCACAATCCCATCTCCTTGACTGTGGCAGACCTTGCAGCTTCCTTCTAACCAACAGAATATGGCAAAGGTAATTAAGGTCTCAGTTTATTTTAAGTCAATTTAAAGGAAATTACCTTGGGTGACTCTGACCTAATCTGATGTGCCCATTAAAAGTTCAGAGAGATAATACTGCTGATGCTAAAGCATCAAAGTGCCAAATTCTGCCAAACTGGAGTGAGTTTGAAAGAGGACCTTGCACATCAGAAGACAATGTTCCCCATAATTCCTTATTGAAGATTTGAGAGATACTGAGAAAAACAAGCGAAATAGTGTCCAGAGTCCTGACCAATGTGATAAACTCATTGTCTTCAGCCACAAATTTGACTGGATTATGTTATTCAGCAAAGAAACTAATACACAGAGAAACCAAAAGGGAAAAATTGATAAAACACTGAATTGAAAAAATATGAATAATCATATTATAGTGTTTGTAGGGGATGAACTATTCACTTAATTTTCTTCATAATTTCATATTAAAATCTTCTAAATTAATATTTTAATGAATTATCCATTAGAATGTTTTCAGAAGACGAAAATATGTTATGCTCACTGTTATATCCTAAAAACCTAAATAATAACTGACACAAAACAAATGTTCAATAAATGTTGAATATGAGAATGTTTGAATATATACTAAATGTTTTTGTTTTACAACTACAAATAAGTTCAGAAATGAAACAATTTAAGAGAATTCTTAATATAAGTTTCCCTGAAAAAAAAAACAGTATTTCTAATTCCACCATCTTTCCTCTAATTTACTTTAGTCCTCTCTTCTCAATCTGCAGTCACCTCTGTCTAGTTATTCCTCTAGTACCAACACCCATGGCTTCATACTAATGATATTATAAGTGAACACTCTGCCAGGTCACAGAACTTTAATTTCTTGAATCAATTTCACCCAATCTTTCCAACCTGGTAATATTTGAACCCAATTCCTTGTATATGTTCTAGTCAAGCAGGTTTTTTTTCCCCACTCTGTTAATCCTTTGAACTTTTCTTTGTGTTATTTGTTCACTTTTTTTCTCAGTTCTGAATTACTTCCTTCTTTCATTTATCTCACTTTCTCTACCTTTCAAGTTTGAACACAAAAAATTTTGCCTAGTTACATTGTACTGAACTACAATTTCACCTCTCTAGTTACATGTCAAAAACCCTTAAGAGTAAGAATAGTGCAGAACAAAGTATGAATTAGAAAGGTGATGGACTCCAGACTTCACTGAGTAACTATGACTTTTAACATATAAAATAACCTCTCTAAATAACACTTTGAAAAAAAATAATCTCACATACTGTACAACTTCTTTTAATGTGAAATAATCCATTTAGTACAATTCCAGGCATATTGCACATCAATGCATACAATCCATTTCCACTTACATTTTTTTTTTTGCTCAAAACAATTATCACAAATCAGCATTATCAATTCTCAATATTTTTCGGTCTAATCACTTTCATTTTTAAGGATAAAAACCCATTATTGACAAAACATAAGGCTTAATTGTAAAATTCATGCAAATAAAACCTACACATACACGTATATATTTTATGCCATGAAAGTTCTGTATGGCCAGAAGTAATTTTTCTCTCATTTGTGATGCTGTTTAGGTTATGTCACAAAGGAATTATAAAGAAAATCAGCTAAGTTCCCAATGCTATGGAGGCAAAAAATGACAAACATTCCAAAAACAAGTGAGAGAATTAGAGCACTGCTTAATTTCAAGTAAAAAATGCTGCAATATATATATGACTTTTTTTAGAGTAAACACGTAATTATAATAGGTTCGATTTTGTTTATATCAGTAAGTGGAAAATAGCAACATTATGTGACAAAGACCTGACCAGACTAAACAAAAACAAAGAATCCAGTCAAAAAATGGGCAGAATTGCTGAAAAGACATTTCTCTAAAGAGGAAATGCAAATGGCCAACAGGCATATGAAAAAATGCTCAACATCTCTGCTAATCAGAGAAATGCAAATCAAAACCACTGTGAGATACCACCTCACACCAGTAAGAATGGCACAAATCAAAAAATGTAGCAATAAAATAGCTGGTGAGGGTGTGGAGAAAAAAGGAACCCTACTACACTGCTGGTGGGAATGCAAGCTGGTCCAACCATTATGGAAAGCAGTGTGGCGGTTCCTCAAACTACTAAAAATGGCACTCCCATATTATCTAGCAACCCCACTCCTAGGAATATACCCAAAAGACACAAAAACATTGGTTCAAAAGAATACCTGCACCCCTATGCTTATTGCAGCACTATTTACAATAGGTAAGATCTGGAAACAACCCAAATGCCCAAAAACAGATGAGTGGATCGGGAAGCTGTGGTACATATACACAATGGAATACTATTCAGCAATCAAAAAAGATAAACTAGAGTCATTTGTAGAAACATGGATGGAGCTGGAAGGGAACATGCTCAGTGAAATAAGTCAGAAGGCAAAAGAAAAATACCAGATGGATTCCCGCCTAGGAGGAATATAAGGGAACTAAATAAGCAACCAAAGAAAAGAACAGTAACACTAATAATAATAATAAACAAAAACAAGGAGACAGGGACAAATTGGGGACACTTCATGGGAGGGAGGAGGGAATGGGCTGAGGGCAGAAAGAGCACAAGGAACTGAGGTGATGCACTGGTGAAATGGTGGTGGGAAATCCATGGGGACCACAATCGATGTCAAAAAAATAGAAATAAAATTTAAAAAATAGAATTTCTAAAGCATTGCCCCCATGGTTTTTAAAGTTTGTGTTTACATAAAACTATTATTATATGTTAATTATTGACATTTGGAAGGGCTGCATGTTACAAAGAATTAATCACCTCTAAGGAATTCCTGGGCTTATTAAGTCAAAACTCTTGCTGTTTTTAATTGTTCCATATTCAGGACAATAGCACTCAAGGATCAAAAGAGCGCTTCTCTGCACAGGGACTGTCTACATCTGACCACTTAAAACCTACTTCAAGTTTTCTTAATAACAGTATTTAACATAAAGAAAACTCTTCAAATTATTTGATTCTGACTCAAAAGTAATTTATAAAATGAATCACAGGATTTTAACCACTTATACTACTGGTAGTGGTGAGCAAGTTAATGATTCATGATAAAGGGATTGAATAAAATGAGCTGAGGCATTTCTACTTCAAATGGGCAGAAGGAAAGCAGTAATTCATATAACAAATATTCATACGTCTCTTATAAGTACTCAGTGGTTAAACTATGTTTTGACACCTCTGTCTTAATTTGTTCCAATGTTTGGAAGAAAAACAGACACAAAAATTAGTACTCCTAAAAGAGTGCAAGGGAAATGAAATTAAAATGAATAATATAGATTGGCCAATTAGAGGGGGGTTATAATAAATATTTCATATGTGTAACATATACACATATTTCCATAAATTCATAATTCATTTTAACCATATACATATAATATGTGTATTATACATATACACATATTGTGAAGTAGTAGAAAATGTGTGTGTGTAAAAGAATGCTATCAGGGAGGAAGCCTAGAACATTCTTATATTAATACCCCCTGAGAAAGACATCCCACAAAGATATTGAGAGTCATCCAATGAGATGGAAAGAAAATAGATTTTTTGAAAGCCAATAAAGATTGTTTAAAGAGGAGAAATGACAACTTTGATAAATCCCACTGAGAAGTCAGTGTAATTTCAAAAGAGGATTGATGATTGGATTTAGCAACATGGAGATCATTGGTAATTTCAAGATGAGATGTGAGAGGAAGACGAGCTAATTTTTGAGATGATATGATGTAAAGGGAAACAGATAATTGGGGAATAAGTAGAGGGGCAAATATAATCAAGTTTGATGACAGTAAAAAAAAAATCACTGATTCAGTAGATATTGGAGGGATTTGCTGGAAGAATGCCTCTGAGTAATAGAAAAGGGCTGGGTTCTAGTAAACGAGTAGGTGTGCTGGTTTAATATAAGGTAAATGAAGATGGCCTGGAGGTCAGTGAGTCTCATGCTGACCAGCATGTACAGGAGTTCAGTGCACAGTAAGTGCAGTGATGGTTGAAAACTTATACTGGTAACAAGGACATGGGTGAGAGCCCACACCCTTTTCAACTTTGACTACTAAAGTTGTGGAAACTGAGTGGGGGGTGCCAGGGTTAGTTTCTGAGCTGATGCATCTGCCACCTAAGAACAACTGATAGACGTTGGAGGTTTAAGAGAGAGTTTTATTTACAGCAAGTTGGAATCCCTGTAGACTCCTGCTGATGTAGGCACATATGCCAGGATGAGATAGTTCCTATGGTGTAGATTTTCCTAGCAGCATAATAATGATTGCTGGCAAGAGAAAGCCTGAAATTTAAAAGAGCAACAGCATGGGCAGAATATATGCAATGGTCCTACATGCAATGAGCAAAGTGACACAAACCTAAACAGAACATGGGATTAAGTCTTAGCCTGAGTTTGATCACTTGTCAGGGAGCTGACCCACATGTGGCAGAGCAGACCCTCCTGTCTCATTCACTGTTCTCTTCAGCAGTGTATTTCACTGTGGATCTGCCTGTTCTGCTCCCCACTCTGTCTCTGGTGAATCTTCTCACTCCCCACACCCACCTCTGGCCTATACCCCAGTTCTTCTATGCAAAAATAAAACTAAAAAATTTGAAAAAAACAAACAAAAAAACAGAACATGAAGGAGTTTGAAGTACCCTTTAAACACTGGGCTTTTTCCAAAATGGGTTAAGAGAATAGCAATTAAAGAGATTTAAGGTAAGATTATCATGGATGGATAGCAGTGATTGTAAACATTGTATAAACAGTATGACAGTGAGTTTTATATAGTCTCAGTTAACAAACCTAAAATTTTAGGTATAAAAAATGTGCTTAAATCATTCTAGGGACCTCCCTGGTGGCACAAGGGGTTGAGCGCCACACTGTGGGGCATCTGCAGCCATTGCAGCGTGAGTTTGATCCCCAATTAGGGAGCTGACCCACATGGCCAGCAGACCTTACCTGCCTCCCCCGCTGCTCCCATCAGCAGTGTATTTCAATAGATCTGCCTGTTCTACTCCCAACTCTGTCTCTGGTGAATCCTCACACCCCCTGCCCCTCTGGCCTGTACCCCAGTTCTTACATGCATAAATAAAATATTTTTAAAAAATCATTCCAATAAAGATCAAAGAATTAAGCATTTCTAGCTCTTTCTGAGAATGAAGTTAAAAGAGGTATACATGGGGTCACTCCCTTTTGAAACTCTGTATGCCCACTTCCTGTTTCTTTACCTATGCTTTCAGAGACTGAGCTCAAGAATAATTTCCTCCCAGGTTGCCAAAGTTCTTTCTTCTACTATCATAATGTCATCACACATTATTGAACAGATAATTTGAACATATTCCTCTGCTCCAAAACTAAATTTCTCAAAAGCAGGACCTATTTTTTAATATCAGTATTTAGAAAAGTATTTCCTACATAGTACTTTACAGGCAACCTCTTGAACTTAGTATTCATTAATTTTGCAGGGAATGTGAATTGTATGGGTTATCTAGTTACATATATGCAAATCTCTACCTCCCTTTAATGAGGACAGACGATACACAATTCTCTTTAAAGATATTTAAAATGGAATCATATTAAATGTATTTATATCTCCAAGTGTTTTTTTGCTGATAAAGACAAAAGCAACATGGAAGCAAATTAGTGATTTTGTTTAAAGAAACACATCTCAACAGTCATTAACACTTCATTAGCTGAAAGTTTTGTTAAAAAAATTTGTTTCCAAATATTTGTATGTATATATGTATGTAAACATTAAAAATTTTCCTCTGAGTTCTTTAATCTATTTTTTTAAAGATTTATTTATTTATGCATGCAAGAACTGGGGTACAGGCCAGAGATGTGGGGTGGGTGAGAGTAGTCACCTGAAACAGAGTGGGGAGCAAAACAGGCAGATCTACTGAAATATACTGCTAAGGAGAACAGCAGGTGAGGCTGGAGAGGTCTGCTGTGCGTGTGGATTACCTGCTTGGCTGGGCATCAAACACATGCTACAGTGGCTATGGATGCTTCATAGTGCAGTGCTTAATCCCTTGTGTTACCAGGGAGACCCAAGATCTTTAATCTATTATAAAAGAGTGTATCCTACCGAGTTACTTAAAATTTTTCATTTATGATCAAAATTGAATAAATAATAACTAGCATATTCTTAGTTTTCAATACATGAGCCTTCTGGAGTTCAAGATTAGGGTAAGATCTATCAACATTTAAAAACAATTTCAAATGATGGGCCTCCCTGGTGGTGAAGGGGTTAAGCACTGCACTGTGAAGCATCCATAGCCACTGCAGCATCAGTTCAATCCCAGGCCAAGGAGGCGACCCACATGGTGCAGCAGAACTCTCCTGCCTCACTTGCTGCTCCCCTCAGCAGTGCACCTCAGTAAATCTGCCTGTTCTGTTCCCCACTCTGTCTCTGGTGAATCCTCTCACCCTCCACACCTCTGGCCTGTTCTTTTATGCATAAATAAATAAATCTTTAATAAATAATAAACAATTTCAGATGATTTGCTGTCATAATCTACATTAATTATATGGATACAGATTTTAGCTCATTACTTATTTCTCTCAAATAACTTATTGTCAGCCAACAAGATACCGGATTTGATTCCTACCTCCAAAATATGTCAATTAAAAAAAAGAGTTATTTTTCTTTGCAAGTCTGTGACAAAAATATTTGCTTCTTTAAAAAAAAAAAAAAAACCCCAAGAGATTGCAGTAGGGAGATGGTGTTTACTCCTGTCTAAAACAACCAAATAAAAAGTAGATAAAATATATTGAGTAATGATTTTTCAAGCCATTGGAAGTCATGCAACAAAAGACAGTGATCCCTGAGAGACAAATCCAAATAGATGGCCCTATGACTGTAGTGACTCACTACTTTAAGAACTGGTACAGCCAATAGGAATCCAGGTGAAACCTGATGAACTTCCTGTGTTGAGAATCCAAGACCAGGGAAGAAGACCACTGAACAAACAATGAACAAAAAGAAAACCACCGAGATCTGCAGTTTTGTGGTCTCACGTGAATATTCAACAGTATACTGATTAACACATGCATTGAATAAACTACCCATAATCAAGGAAAACAGTGCCACAAAGAAGCAAATAATAGTAGGTGTTCCTCTAATATCAGCCAAACTAAAGCATATCAAACTTCACAAGACTTAAAGTGTCCTGTTTGTTCCTCCAATTATATTTATTGAGGCAAAGTTGGTTGACTTCACTTAATTTGTTGGAGGGATTACAGGTTCAAACTCCACAAATGCATTTTCTTACTATGCTCACTACCCAAGCCCTAATTCTCCTCCACCATGTTACATTGTGCCATTCCTTCTCTAGCTCCCACTCCATCCCCCCACCATCTGGTTGCTTCAGTTTTATAGTCAATATCAAGCATTTTTATTGGTTTGCCTTTTTTCCCTATATTCCATATATAAGTGAAAACATAGACCTCTGTCTTCCTCCCTCTGACTTATTTTGTATAGCATTATCCTCAACAGTTCCACCCATGTTGCCTTAGAAGACAAGAGCTTCACTTTATTTTATAGCTGAGTATTCTGTTGTATAACTAAAACAGAATGTAGGAAAAATCAAAATATTTCTTATCCTTTCTGATGTTTTAGGTCACTTACTTTGCTTCCCTAACTAGGCTAATATTAATAATGCTGCAATGAACATAAGAGGGAATCTATCACTTTGAATTACCATTTATGCATTCTTCAGGCAGATTCCTAGGAGTGGAATTGCTGGGTTATAGAGATATATTTAATATTTAAATATTAATATATTTAATATTTGGCAGCCTCCATACTATTTTCCAAGGAGAATGAACCACTATACATTCCCACCAATGCTATACAATGGTCTGTTTTTCAGACCTTTACATCCTTGCCAACACCTGATGTTTTGTCATTTTTATATGGGCTATTCTCACAGCTGTGAAGTGGTTTCTCATTGTATTTTTGATTTGCATTTTCTCTGATATGTAATGAGCTTTTTTTTCCACATAATTACTGGCCATCTATCAATATATATTTGAAGAAGAGTTTATTTAGCTCTTCTGAACATTTTTTATTTAAGTTTTTTATATTTTAAGCTCTTATTAATGGTGGTGATTACTGATTTCCAATTGTGTGTTTTCAATATATTTAGTTTACTTTTATATTGGTCATATATCCCCAAAATTGCTAAAGATAGTCTTTAGTTGTTAGAAAATTTTTGTGGATCCTATTGACAATACTAACATTCATATAGATAATTTGTTCTCCCATATATAGTTTTATTTCTTTTTATTTCACCTATATGTCTATTTTGGATACAAAGACAGACATGCACAGAGTGAAGACAGTGTGAAGAAACAAGTAAAACACCACCTACAAATCAAGGAATGGTTGAAGCTACCAGAAATGAGGAGACATAAAACAATTTCTATCTCACAGTCTTCAAAAGAACTAACCCTGCTGACACCTTGATTTCATACTTCTAGCATCTAGAACAATAGGTTAAGGCACCCCACTTTTGGTGCTTTGTTCTGGCAGACCAGGGAAGCTAATAACCTTTATCAAATAGAGGAGGGCCATGTTGCTGAAAGATTTATCAAGAACAGTTGTTGGAGGGTGGCAAATGCCTATTCTCTATCATTTTTTTTTTTTTTAAATTAAATTTCTTTATTTAAGTATATTTGACATCATTTGTATTTCCCAGGGAGTTCTAACCACCTCATTATCTTTTAAAACAGTAAAATCTTTTTAGTAGCTAGAGTACAGAGGGATTATTTTTTAACTGTTTAAATGTACCTTTTTCTTACATTGTTGTTAATTTTTGGACAATATATGAGTTCTCCCTTATACCTACCACCAAGGTAGGTATAATCTACATAGTAGATTATATTTCCCTGTGCTCTTCCCTGTCCCCACTTTCACTACTCCCCCTCCCCTCTTGGATGACTCATACCTGACTATTTATTACCTATTAAATTGAGTTTGTGGTGTTCTTTATATTTTGTAATCTATTTAGTTATATTAACTAATTTTTGAAGATTAACCCAGCATTGTATTCCCTGGATAAATGTGAGTTAGTCATGATATAGTTTCATTTTTATGTATTATTGAATTAAATTTGCTAAAATTGTGTTTATTGGGGGTGTGATACATTTTTCATTCCTTATTCAGTTCAACACCTTTATAAGAAACTGCAGGAGAAAAGGTTTGGGTAACTTGGTGTGGGTATAGTATGGTAAAATATTTGAAGAGATATTTACTTGCACCTCTGAATCATGTACAGTGCTGTATACCAATGCTACTATAATTTTAAAAAGTGCATATTTTAAGAGATGCTAAATCAAAAATAGTATAATTCCTTATTTCTCCTCTCCCAGCACTTGGCAATCACCAATCTTTCTATATTCCTGGATGTGTCTATTTTGGCTATTTAATATAAATGGAATCATACAATATGTGAACTTTTATATATGTCCTTCACTTACATGTGTATAGATATGCACATAATAACTTTGAGGTCCATTAATGGTAAAAACTGAATTCATGCCTCATTGCTTATGGCTGAATAATATTCTATAAATGTTTTATCAATTTATCCATTGATGGACATTTGTTCTTTCCACCTTTTGACTATTGTGAATAGTTCTGAATAAGAGACTTTGTGTAAATATTTTTGTCTGCACAAGAAAATTTATTGTGATGTGTATTCTCTCTAACATCTCTAATAGAAATTAATTACATTATTTCACTTATGGAAGACTATTTGAAACTGCAGTAGTTTTAGGAAAAAAAGATAAACCACATTGTTAAATAACTGTGTGAATTAACAAGATCATGAGTGACCTATTCGTGGTTGTGCTGAAATACATTTTTTCTAGTGAAGTATCAAGTCACTTAAACTATAGGTTGGAAATGTATATTAACTAAGAAAATTTATAGCGCAAAGAGAAGAGTATGTAATCTGTGAATGTAATTGTGAATATGATTGAGTGCAAAAGTTAAAAAAGAAATGAGTGGAGAGGATACAGCCAAGACTTCTTTAAGCAACTGCCACAGTTTTACATGCATGAATATATCTGTTAATTTATATCTGGTAAAAAAATATATACATATGAAAAACTATAGTTTTGAAAAAAAAATGAAAACACTTCAGCAAAATGTTTATCAAATTGAGAGAAAGAAATAGGAGGCTATCCTCACATCTATTACTAGCATTTGGTTTAAATGATAATGAGTATATCCAAATTAGCGACATGTCTGAAGTTACTTCTTTTGAACTACTTGGTGCTTGATACATATGGGTGCTAAAAGCACTTTTGGCATCAGTAACTAGTTCATTAAATCTTAGACTTATATCACCGCTGCAGTTAGAATTCTATGCTATCTTTTAAATTTTAAAATGTATATTTATACTAATGAATACTTTAGTATTAGTTTTTTTTTTATTTTTCACTTTAGCTGATAAGTATATGGCTAATGAGAACATATCTGTTATTAATAATAAGATAGATAATAAAAGGAAATTGTATTTGGTCATTAGCTGTCATATTGTCGTGAAATATTTCTTGTGTGTGCCATGTAAATGTAAGAAAAGTCAAGTCTCATGACAAATGTAACTGACACATAGTACAATTATATTTTGTTCTTTCTATGTCTGCATGTGCAACGTGTACAATGTAAAATGGTAGAAAACTAAACTCTGTTATTACAATGGGGGTTAAATTTGCAGTGTTTCTCAATTTTTGTCACACTGTATGATTCTATTTTCCCCTAAATCTTCACAAGTAGTGCCTGTACTTCATTTAAGTAAAATGTACTTTTATTCTCAATTATATTTTCAAAATGCTTTAGTAGAGGACTGGATCATATATACAGATATCCAGAGATTTGATTCATTGATTGTGTTTTTCATAGACTGCCAATTACTTCTAGTATTGCTCAATTTGTCTTCCAACAACCCCCAGAAACAGTAAGAAATAATTCTACTTTATAGGAAAGGTACTTGATTTATCTAGGAAAAAATTCAAATAACTATTACTTCTTAACAGATTTCTTTTCCCACTTTGCCAAGTATTCATTTGAGGGGTTTCATTGTACCATATTTCTACATCTTGTCAGACAGAACAAAAGGATTTATTCTTTTAAAAGTTCTTTGCATTTAGTAGGCATTCTTTTGAGAATAGACTACCAAACTGAGATTTTTTTCTCCAATCAAGTTCCACAGCAGGAAAAAAAAGCACAAAAGACTAAGAAAGAAATAGAAAAACTATTAGCTATAAAAACACAGTATCCTGGTTGATACATTGTTGTTCTAATGTACTTCACATACAAATAATTCAGTGAAGATTCAAAGTCAACTTTCTCCCTTAGTTTTAGAAATTCACAAATACTCTCCAGTAGAAGAAAATGACAAAGAGTCACTGCAAATATCAAGTCAACAGGGTATTCTGTTAGCTCTACCAAAAATGACCAGTTTAAATCCCAGCTCTGTCACTAGCAGGCTGTGTTACTTGTGTGAGTTAAATTGCTACCCTCCATATGTAAACTATAGATAAATGATAAAAATACACACCTCTTAGAGTGCAGTGGAGAGGATTAGATCAGATAATACATGCAAGGATTTAGAATCATGCCTGATCTATTATGAATATTCAACAGGTATTAGCTATCATTACATTATAAAACAGAAAACATTATATTCAATGTCTTCTTTGTTAGATTAAGTAGAAAAACTTACATTGTATAGAGTTAAGATGATAAAAATTGTTCTATTATTAGAAGATACTATCTCGTAAAACCTACTTATTAACCTACGCAAATCAGTTGTTTTTTGTTTTTTTTTTTTCTCTCCCAGGGCCCAAAGCACATCCCTTTACTATGATCATTGTTCATTGTCCATTCACAATATTCACCACTAAAAGACTAGAATCATAGGGATTCATATGGACAAATGAATATCTAAAAACACACCTCCAAATATTAATTTCACATTTATCTAAGCAATATATAATTAGACATTATAAGAAATTTAAGACACTACATTTGACTGCTTGTGGTTTACAAGTAACAATTCAAGTATCTGCAGTTATAACTAGAATATATCTAGTATACAGCTACATTCTGGAAATAGGCCTAAATAAAAAATAATTCAGTATTATTAGGTCAAAAACATGCCAAACACATAGATATGTTTCATTTAGGTTAACCTTCACACTAAACACAATCTAAAAAATATTGAATCATAATATGCATAAATTATGAATTGATATGTTTCTATATTATCTACTTTTCACAGAGCTATATTAATTGTTAACATTGAAGTTATATAAAATCTTGACAAGCTTCAACATCTTCATTAGGAAGAAATATACTATTTAATAAACTATAACACTGAGACCTCCATATACAATTTTAAGTGATGATCATTTTTCTCTGTATAATCAAGTATATTTCTTCTCACTATCATATTGTTTTCATGTCCTGGAGTCAGAAATTTTCCCAGACACAGCTATATTTTGTGAATCCTGTGGTTTTCTCAACTGTGATGCCCTTCCTTGAATCTTCATTTAAAAGGTCAATGGTGAATTCAAGGTCTATTAGTTTTCTTTTAAAAATGTTCTCTGATACTCCAAGCTGCCTATTTTTCTTCTTAAAAGAAAACTTACATCAAATTCTAATAACATCCAAATATAAATGAAAGTTCAATTATTGTATGGCCTAAATTATGATTTATATTTTGATAGTCAGGAACTCAGTCTGTCATTTATATATTATTTTATATTTTAAAATAAATAATATTCTGTATATATAATATGTATATAAATCTTTTTTATTAACTCTAATTTATTAAGTATTCTAGTCATAGTAAGAGATATAAAGTACCTTTTTTTCTCCCTTTACAGATAGTTTCTGTTAACATTCATATACACAACTTTTGCATATCAGTAAACATTTCTTGGTATACACATGTATATATAAATATGCAAATATAAAGAGAACGAAAGTTTTATTAAGTATGGTTTCTGAACTTTTTAGGAAACGCTGTTACTTTCCCTAAGTCTTTTTATAAGTTATCCCTACCATCTGCAATGATGGTAGGTATTTTCAGATTTTTAAATCATTTTCTACTATGAGTGAAATGTTATCTTCAATCAGATTTGTCAATTTTAAGATTACTAGTGAAGGTGAACATTTTTTCATAAAATGATTGTCATTTAAACATTTTGTTTATTAGTTACCCATCTGTATATTAAATAGATTTTATAATGTTAACTGAAACATTAAATTACATAGAAATAAAACATTAAAGTGATCCATCAGATGGCCAAGAGGACTTTACTTTCATCTCCACTACATCATAGAGAGGTTTCCTAACTATAGGTAGCTGACCATCATACCCAACCCTTAAAGCATTTAATTCAGAAAATTGCCAATTCAGTGTGCTCTCTCCCTTTATGACAATAAATTTCCCAGACTCTTGCCAGTTTTACAACTCAAATGAAAGTCTGAGAACCTGAAAGTCATCCTTTGAAAAGTAATCACTTAAAAAGACAGTGTTTTATCACCCAGTTGCCATGGAAGGACAAAAGCTAACTTCAGTAAGAAACAAATAATAAACAAAGATGATTTAACCACATAGATCAATCCCTGCCCTTATATTCTCCAGTGCTTTCCCACTAGGTCAACCCAACACTTAGAATTCTGTAGAGACAAAAGGCAAAAAAAGTCTCACCTCTGTTGCAATGATTTTGCCTTCACTGCAATACTCTTGAACAACACATTGCCTTTTTAAATCATGTGTTATCTTTGCCTATCTAGCTATTTGGTCCAACTTTCCTTTGAGATGTATTAAAATGCACATTTTCCAAGAAAATCTGAGAATTGATATTATAGGTTCAGAAATGATAGAATAGACGGTATGTATTTTAACAAAATGAAGTTTTGTTTTAAAATTTCTTTGTATTAGTTGCACTCTCATTAAATGTCACCAGTAGTTTCTGAAATCTGATCAGACTAGAGGTGATAGCATTAGACACTGTTCAGGAGAGAGGGATTACAAAGATGGCTATAGAAACTTTAGGAAGAATGCTCATTATCCTAACCACAGTGATGAATTCACAAGCGTAGACATGCCACAACTCACCAAGTTATATACTTATAAGCAATTTACTGTATGTCAAGCACATAAAACAGAAAATAAAAATGAAAGAGCATATCTGTCCACTAAGAGACAGAACCACACTAGTACTTAATACAACAATAAAGTAAGGTGGTATTAGTTTTATTCATTATGTTCTTGTAGACACTTTTTTAGAACTATATGGATGACATGAGAACAATAGAGAGGCAGGGAAATCAAATTGCAATGGGTCCAAGTAAAGATGACATTCTAGAACTAGGCAAGGGGAGGGAGAGGAGTATGCATGTAGAAGACATGTTGATGAAGAAAACAAGTGAATCTTAGTGGTGAGGAAGAGATCTGTACTCTCTCAAAAGAGATGTATGAAGCAGGCTAAACAAATAATTATGTATCAGTAATATAATTGTTAGTTGTTCAGATGTGTTTGTAAGTACAAATTGCTAACATGTATGAAGTTATAAATATGACATAAGGTGAAACAGATACAAGCTTATGTAGGATAGTGCCAAGAATAACTGATTGTACCCCACACAGAACTTACTACTAATTAGTCTTAAGATTTCATTTCAGAGTCCTTATTAATTTATACCACGAAGGTCTAAATGTTAGAAAAACCATCCTTAGAATCAGATAGACCTGAATCTACACCATGATTCATTTAATAGTCATCTAATCTTAAAACAGTTATTCTAATTTTTAATTTCTTACATTAAAAAATGAGAACTAATATCCCAACTTCCTGGGGCTGGCATGAGGATGAATTATATCAATGTATATAAACTGTACAACACTATCTTCTACCAAATCAAAAGTATGATTAGTTTTAGTATAATCTCTACCTCTTGAAAATTAAAGCATTCTCATGTTTTTTAATTTTAATGGTTTTATGTTCATAAAACATCTTTAACATCTAAGTAATAACAAAATTGTGACAATGAATACAGAAATAGACTGAATCATGAAAAAACTGAAGTTTAAAGTTCATAAAAGCTCCTTTGTGTATTTTAGGAGAAAATATTTTGGTTTAAAATATGATTTAATCTGTCATTTTCTATAACTACAAGAAAAAGCGTATTTTCAGACAATATCATGTAAAACAATTTTCTTTTTCTGAAAAATACTGTTTTCATTAATGTCTAACGAACAAAAAAAAATTTTGAATGATAAAATTAAATCTCTTTGCAGATAGTTCGTACATGAGGCGACTGCTTCAGTGCTATGAATAGTCTCCTAGCAATTTGAAGGGAATATTACTTCTTTGTGTGATCCTTTTCTCTAAAGTCACTGGATTGGATTTTTGCATATGTAAGTCACTTTCATCTTGACCAGAGATCCTAAATGTGCACAAGTTTTATATTCACTAGAATTTAATGTTCATCTGTTTTATCTTCTAAATAATAAAACTCTGGATCATTAGTTTAAAATAATAAAAAGTCATATCTATCAAGTCAGAATTTAATTAGTATGTTCTCTTGTAATAATTTATTTATTCTTGAAGGAGTATCACACGTCAGGAAATACCAACAAAATAAAGAGTAATCATTCATTTTAAGTACAAAGGAGTGTCTAACTATTGTGTAATTTCAACTACTTATACAACATTAAATCATCTAATCAGACTATTACAAATTTCAACTGAGTATAAAATATATTCAAGTAGCCCAATGTTATGCTCCAAAGAAAGTTTTTCTTTAACTTGCAATTAATAGTGAGAGCGAATAGTTGGCCATAGATATAATTCATAGGATTTAGATTTCTTCTTCAAACAAAATACATTCATTTTTTAATATATTCTTGCCAGGGGAAAGTATCTTGTATAATACCATTTACTTTTTAAACTGATGTCAGATTCTCTTTATGCCTCATATAAACCAGTATCCAGAATTGAGTTTTCAGTAACAAATGCACTTATATGAAGAATATTAAAGACTTTAGTATTTATCTGAAACAAATGGTCACATAATTTGTTATTTATTCTTCTTCCTAGACCCTAGTCTTTTGTGTTACTATTTTCCCAAAGCAGTTAGACTCAGACACTTCTTTAACTTACAAAGCAAGCTTGCTGCAAAGAACCTCTCTTTCAAGACATTCGACCCAAGACTGACAGAATGTCTGTAAAATAGTTAGGGCAGAGCCTAAACATAATTAACAGCCAGCAAGTTCCAGGATGTCAAGAAGAACATACAGGGGCAGAAATCTGAATAACAACCATGTTATCCACTTCATTCCATTTTAATTATGTGCCTTCACTTTTCAAACATTTATCATTCACAAATGTTATTTTCTTCAGTGGTTATATTAAAGGAATGTTGAATTTAGAGGCTATGCTATGGAAAATAAAATATCTGAGAAAAATTACAAAAGCAAAGAAATGTAGAGGTTGTTCAATATTTTGATAGGCAAGCAGGTAGTTTTCAACCTTCTACCTTTACCTTTTATTTGCTGTAATGGCCTTTACCTTCAAGTGAGTGTGGTTACAGAATTTTAAAATCTATAGATCCTTATGGAATACAGTTATTACTAATATTCATTTTCATCTTTCGAAGAAGCTAAATAGGTCTTCTCTATGCTGACTAACAAAGCAGGCTGTGAAAAAATATTTAAAGGATAGCATTGGCATGCAGGAAAAATTACACAAGGAAATGTAGGAATGTGAAATCTGAGCAATGTCCTACAGTAAGAAAGCTAAGATGATCAGGTGTCATAACTGACTCCCAATTCCGAAAAGCATGGTTACTTCTAAAACAATTTTAATATATGTGATTATGTATTGTATTCATTAAAGCTGTTGGCCTTCCTCAGTCCAGTTCCATCAGGGTTTCATAATCCCCCACTTGGGTCCTGAAGCTATCACAAAGACACTCTTACCCACAAATGGCTGCTGACTTGCTGTTTCTGAGTGATATATGGATAGAACCTCATACTCTACCATCTCACTAATGTCTCAAATCACTATGAACTCCTTAAGTAGAAGATTTGTGGCAGACTATTTACTGAACCCAATTATTTGACTTCCTTGTATCTATTATCTTTTCACAAATTCATTTTCATTTTCCAAAGCCTTTACAAGTAGGACAAGATGACTAATGAAATGCACAGCACACACCAAATTAAAAAAAAAATACTTAGGAAATTAATCCATAATTAAAATTAGAGAAATTTCTTTGAAAATTTTCTATTAATAAGTGTATTTTCTGAGAGTGATATACAGTCTTTGATCTCAAGGATATCACATGTCAGAAGTAGAGATACCATACATTCAAAATATATTCTTCTTTTAGTGTGACACTTGAACACAACTCAAATGCACCATGTTAGACACTTTTCAATACTATCTACAGTATTAGCTTTGTAACCATTGTCTTAACAACACATACTTTACTGACCAAATCGAAATTTTAATAGGTTATTTTTGTAGAACCATTTAATCATGTGCAGCCAAATTAAAAAAATTTAAATCAAAATTTTAATCAAAAACATCTGTAAATCTTTATCTAGATCTTAGAAACCATTATTTAGATATGGCTTCAGAACAAATCTAAAAACTCACATAACAAAGCTTCTACCTTGAGCATTATTTGCAACATTATAAAAATCAAAGAAACAAGCATTTTTCATTTTAGGGACAAATTTCATAGATTCATGATCCATGTGAGAATTTGCCAGTGTTATTAGGAGTTTTTTAATGGATCATATATTTCTAACAAACATAATTTCCATAACAAAAATTTGGAAGAGAAGACATTTCCAATTTGCCTATGACAAAATTTGAAGAATTCAGGTATAAAATTAAAATTATTTTCATTTATAAATAAGAAGAAAATACAAACTTAAAATCTTTAGTTTGTGTAACTTTTTCCATATACAAAAAGAAATTGTCTTATTGATATATTTAATTCTGATTTATTTCTGCCATTCCATGCAGCTATTAAAGATTGTGAGGAAACAAATGGTTCTTCATTAACAATATCATATTTGAGGAAAGTAGTATTATTGCCAGTGATATCCATTTAGACCATTTTAGATGTATTTTAAGTCTTTCAGGTATTTCAGTTGGCTAAGGTAAAGGACATTACTAAATGTAATATGTTGATAAGAAATAATAATATAGAATAATGTTGATACTCACTTTATTACTCATAATATTTACTTTTGATTCTTAAATCAATATTTTATTTCCCTTTTAAACTGTGTCTATAAACCCAGTTTTTGGCAGTTAACCATTTTATTTATATTGTGCTATGAAACTGAATGAGATCTGATTTTTTTATTCAAGTTAATGAGTATTAACCATAAAATTAGTATTTGTTCTACTGAGTTATTCTTAGTAATAAGATAATAGTAGTAAATCTTCTTTGTAAAATAAAAAGCACTATGCAAATAAAAGGATAATAAAAATTTCTGCAAGATAATTAATTCATAAAATATTATGAATTATCTTGAAATTATTAGAAATATCTTCAGTATATTGGTTATAAGTATTCATTTTAATAAAGTGAATTATATAATACAATATTTGAATATAAGTTAAATAATGTTTTCATTTTTTTAGAAATTCTGGTATATTTATCCTATGCTTTTATATTTACAACCTACCATTCGCCATCCTGTTTTTGATGTTTGGATGCTGAGCTGTATAGAATTCAAAGCATTCCCCATCTTCTCAAATGATTGAGAGTGGGGACATTAGAGTGGAGAGCATGAAATCACAAGATTTAGGAATAGAATCAGGTTATGTGATGCTGCAAGGGAGAGTAAAGGCTCCTTGTCCTTGCTAGTCCTTAACATCACCTTTTGTCAGTCTCTGTAAATCCTGTTTGCATCCTGGTAGTCAACTTTAAACCTATCCCCAATTAACCAGTGGTGTACAAAGAATATAAATGATAGTGTAATGGTTAGTATTTTTCTTCTTGCTATCATATATATCAAGAAGCCATGAACTTCTGCTGCAGTAATACTCCCTGGCATACACCACATGGATAATAGGCTTCATGGATATGGTCTGCCCCTTCATTTGAATTTTAAAATTTTGGTTAATTTTATATAAATTTTAATAATCATCACTGCCTAGAATGAAAACTAAGATATTGGGCATCCCTGGTGGTGCAAGGGGTTAAGCCCAGCACTGTGGGGCTTCTGCAGCCACTGCAGGGGGAGTTTGATCCCTGGCCAGGAAGGGGACCCACATGGTGTGGCAGACCTCTCCTGCCTCACCCGCTTCTCCCATCAGCAGTGTACGTCAGTCAGTCTGCCTGTTCTGCTCCCTGCTCTGTCTCTGGTGAATCCTCTCAGTGCCCCCCCAACCCCAGCCTGTACCCCAGTTCTTACATGCATAAATAAAATCTTTAAAAAGAAAAAAAAAAACTAGGATATGGTATTTGTTAAGCATTTTTCATGTTTGACTGAAATGTATTTAACCTAGTCTTGTGCCTCCATAAACTCTTTACCTCCTTTTTTTTAAATAAATCAGGAAAAATAAATATTAGTATGAAAATTATAGCTTGTAATTTATAGTATCCCAATGTGCTTCCTATTATCTATATTACTTGTCCACCTGGAAATTTACTCAAAAAAATTGAGCTTATAATAACTTAAAATTTTGTCATGAATTTTAAACAATATTTATAATGGACATAAAAATTTGGAAATTCTCTCCTAATGTGAATTTCATAAACTCAACTTTCATCAAAAATATCCTGTAGAAAATATTTATTGAAATTTAACGAGAACTGGCATCTCTTCTGTTTTAAACATTAAATAGAATCCAACACAGAGATGAATAAAGGATAAGACTTGATATTTCTGAATTGGTTTTGCAAATTTCTGGTCTGGTCATAACATTAAAAAAAGGAGGAATTTAAGTAATGAATACTCAGTGAAACAAGTCAGAAGGCAAGAGAAAAATATTGGATGGCTTCACTATTAGGAGAAATATGAAAGAACAGCAACAACAACAAAGAATAAGCTCAGGGAAATGGGCAATTATAACCAAAAGCAAACAAAAAACTCAACAAGACCAAAAAGCCAAGATAAACCAAAGGGACCATGGGGGTGGGGAGGAGAAGGAGGAGAAGGCAAAAACGGGGATGAGGGTAGAAAGAGCACAAGGGACTGAGGTGATGGTGCACAGGTGGAATGGTGGTGGGTACTCCCTAGGGAATACAAATGTCAAATATAATTAAATTTTTTAAAAATTTTAAAAAAAGAAAAAGGAGGAATTTAAGTAATGATTAAAATCCAATACTACACAGAATCAAATAAAAATGAGATGAAATTGTGACTCATGCTGCTTCAATCTGAATTGTTGTTTTCCTAGAACATAGGTCGATTAGCTAGACTATTTCAATTATCAAAGATTTTGGTTTACAAATTATTAGTCAAACCACAAGTCAGTTGTTATGAACTCTCTAAATTTTCATTTACTGGGATTCTTTAGAAATCTGTTTTCTATCTTTAGATTCCTAAGAATCCTGCTAAACGGAAGTACCTCAAAATTGGAAATGGTTTTTATTACAGCAAATGTTTTTATGAACAGACCTGTGCTGTGAAGACAGTTTGCTATAAGAAAGTGACCTAAAGAAAGGAAAATTTCAGGTGTATTAATGTATTCATCTATAGGCTAACATTATAAATAAATATTGCTTTTATGAACAACCAATTTATGTACACATATAATTTCCTGTTATTGCAAATATAAACCAATTACCATAATCCAATTGTTTATTTTGAGAATTATCAAAAATGCATTGCATTTTCATTTTTTAAAAATTCCCAATTAATTAAATCAAATAATTATCTCAAATTTACGTTTGTAGTAACAAAATTATATCAATATAATACATTTCTTATTAGAACACAGGTGATTTTTTAGCACCTTTTAATCTTAATAATAAGTTGTGGACTTTTCAAAAGGATTTCGAGTTCCTTAATAAGTTTCATCAATCACAAAGCTTTTATGTTTTTGCTTTTTCCTATTTACTATTCACCAAGTGGTTTTAAAACTTCAGAAATCTGTTTTCTAGATTATACATCAAACTCGTAAGCAATCCATTGCTGGTTTATGATCATTAACTCATATGCTCAGTGCCATTCACCATCCCATCTCATGTTCCTTTGAGAGCTTGAAATCACCCATCACAATAAATCAAATCAACCAAGAAACAGAAATCATAAAGGATTGCACATAGCAGTGCTGCATTGCCAATGTTCCCCATTTGCTTATTTTTCCCCCAGTCCATCACAGTGAAAATAGTTAAAACCATGTTTGCAATTTAGCCCCTCTGCTACAATAAATTTTTCTTCCTGACTTCCCTATTTCTTCAGATGGCACCACCATTCTTCTAGTCATCCACACTAAAAAAAGCTGTGTATATTTTAACTCTTCCTGCTCTTTTGATAGCAAATGTCATCAAACACCATCTTTTATTTACTGAAGCACAGTGAGGTCACTTTTATCACCTTGGTAAATGTACATAAGTCCTTGCTTTCCTCCAAAAGAACCACAGCTTCCATCAGTTGTCCCACCAATCCTTCCTAGCAGAGAGCCTCTTTCCAGGCAGAAAACACCCCCAAAGCACACATGACAAGATCATTAACCCACTCACACCCTTCAACCACTTCTCTTTGCCTCCTCAAAAAAGTCTGTCACCATAATGCTATAAGTTCCTTACTAAAAAACTCCCAGTGGAGAGAATACTTCATGTTCCTGAGGACACCACTAGTAAATTTTAATATCAAAGGGGATTGCAACAGGGGGGAGGGTCACTCGTCATCTGTCCAAAAGGTGTGCAAGAAAAACTAGAAAGACACACCAACTTTACTATGGCATTTCTTTTCTGGACTTTGTTATGAAATCCCCTTTCTGTCTTAGGGACAATATTTTTCATGTTATAAGTACTTGAAGGAGACAGTATCTAACCCCTTTGTCAGCCCAAGAGAGACTTTCATCTCCTGACCAGCAAACTGAGGTTAGAACAAATGACTCACATTCAGTTAACTAGAAGCAATCACCTAAAAAATGTGATTCTTGAACAAATTTCTTAAGGAGAAACAGATATGTGAATCTGTCAACAACAGTGGTATATGGTTATATATAGAGGCAAGGTCAAGCTGTGTGCTCTAGTCACTGCAGGGAGGCATCTATCCATGGGTGTGGCTAGACTGTGTTTTTTTGTTTGTTTGCTTGTTGTTCTTAATTTCTACTGGTTCTTGGCCATTTTCAAAATACAACTCTTAAGCCTTCTTGATTAAGTACACAAAGCAAAAATCTTGCCAAGAAAGCGTATTCTGTACGAGATAGGTAGGACAGTGTCTGTGGATTGAAACAAGTGCCATAACTGAGAAGAAGTAAGAATTTCTTCTAGAAAATGAGAGGACTGTGGTTTGGTAAACTGGCCTGTGTATGTCAAAATGCAGAAAATACTACAGGTATTAAGGGATTTGAATGTTACAATAGAAAAGAAAGAACTAATTGAATAATCAAACCTAATTATCTAAAAATAAAACTTTGGGGGAGTTTATAAGGCCCCTAGCACAGGAAAATAGAAATGGTATGAAGGACATAGGAATTTCATGGACAGGAAAGGGAATGATTCCTAACAATTTTAGTCATATTGATATTTCTGTGACAGTGCTAACAGATGGAACTTTTCAATTCACAGTAGCCAAAATCAGGGCTTGTATCTCCAAAGAGTGAAATTAAAATATCTATTAAATCATAATCTTTATGCCTTACGTAGTATTTATGGCATTCACAATTAGTGGAACCATGAATACTGCAAATGGAGATATAAACAAAAAAATTTAGAGATCTCCAGAATAAGCCCAACTCCCAACGAACCACCCTGATCAGAATAATATTCTCATATCAATTATTTTGTATTTGAAAAAGTTTTCTCATGACCTATTTTATCTGTAATCACATTGAGATGACTCTAGGTGGCCAATTACAAAGTCAAAACCTGTAAGAGAAGGCCAAAATGATAGAACAGCAGGAACCAGCTAATTTTCCATCAGTAAAATTTGCAGATTATATATGAAAATTGATTCCAAAGGTATATGGAGGGAGCCTAACTTTAGATAGGAGGTTTTAAAGGTGCATTTACCAGTGATTTTATATTAAATGTCTTCATTTTTAGAAAATTTGAAAATGCTTGCTTGATACTTCATGAAAACCTGCACTCAGAGTGCTGCTCTGTAGTTGATAGTATACGGAATAAAGAACTTCTGGTGTGTTTTATTTTTATAAATGTCAGGATAGAAGAAAAACATAGGTAGATATGAATCAAAAAACCTGATGAAAACTTGTCATTGGTTTTATTTTTGTCATCTGAGCCTTTATATTTTGGAAGAATATTTTCTAAATATTGGTGACAAGTAAAACCCAATCTCTTCTAACAGTATCAAGGATGAAGACCACATCTATTCTACTTTGCAGAACTTTGATTTTGGAGTGAATAATGCAAATAAAAATGGACAGAAAGGGGCCTCCCTGGTGGCGCAACAGGTTAAGCACTGCACTGTGAAGCAGCCACTGCAGTGTGAGTTTGATCCCCAGCCAGGGAGGTGACCCACATGGCAAAGCAGACCTCTTCTGTCTCCCTTGCTGCTCCCCTCAGCAGTGTACTTTAATCAATCTGCCTGTTCTGTTCTCCACTCTGTCTCTGGTGAATCCTCTCATCCCCTATACCTCTGGCCTGTACCCCTGTTCTTGATGTATAAATAAATCTTTAAAAAAAAATTGGACAGGATGATCAAAGGCAAGGGTTGAAGAGCAACTGCATCCAGTGATAGAAGCAACAACTGCCTCCAGCACAAAGGCTGTGTCTGGCTCCTAGTACAGGAGTAGGGGCAGCATCCTGGTGTTAGTTCCTTCTCACAAACCTAATTCTCTACAGTGTATTTTGTTGTTTTTAAACTTGATATCTTTCAAATCTTTCCAATAAGTTGTTTCCTGTTTAAGTCAGTCACAGTCACTGGCAAGAAATCACAACTCAAAAGATATCATTAGCCTAAAGTTCAAGCACAGAATTGGCATATCCACTGCAGTCTATGTCAGATGCTGATGTGCCATGAGCAAACTCATTCTTGGGTATTGGGGCTTGGATATCACCATGTCAGTGTAAAACAATAATGGCAGTGAGCGAGGAGAGCACTCCCAACAACTTCTCTGAAAAGGTAGAGGAAACCAGAAGCATGACCAGTGCCCACGAAATAGGCTGACATCACCAATAAGTTGTTTTAGATTATTTTCCTTTTTTCCTGACAATTTACTAATCAGTTTCCTAGATAGGGATGAAGCAACCCATCATTTAGTGTTCCAAACAAAGCAAGTTATATATGTGACCTGAATGTTCCAGGAAAATAGAAGTTGAAAGACGACAAGAGAGATGATATTGAGGCTACTGATCTCAGATAGAGAGTCAAAGGTTATTTGTAAGACTTACTGGTTAAGGAAAGAGGCTCTGGATATGCAAAGCAATGCCAGTCCAAAACAGCAAAAGGCTAGGTATTCCTTCTGAAGAGCCGGAATAGAATCACATTTGTGTTGTCTCTAACCTAACACTCATTCTAGTTTTAGTTCATTTTTCAATCAATGCCCTACTCTCCAGTTACAAGATTTTTAATATTCCTTGAATATCCTGTACACTTTCCTGATGCTACTTCGATTAATACTTTTCTTTGTTTAGAGAGCACTCCTTTTGTGCTTTCTCTGCCAGAAACCTATCAATCAAAACCAAGTCCAGTAATAAGTACTTCCATAAAGAGTTAGCTGATCTGTCCAACTGGAACATCTTCCACTATTAAATTCAGCATTTGTACTAGAATGAATATTGTGGCCTGTCCTGGTCAAGTGGTAGAGTGAATCTATTGATAGCAGCAGCAATCAATCAAAGCAGGGACGAATTCCAGGTTATGGATTAGCCCAAGGATTTCTCTCACCCTAGTAGTAAAAATTCAAAATCATATACATCAGCAATGAGCCTATTAGCTGAATTATTAGACACAGGTTGGGGAAAGGCACCTAAACCAGATGTGCACTAAGTATCCAGGAGCATCCCATACCATAAGGACAACTTAATTCTGTATTCATTTCACTTATAAATGGAAAATTTAGTCATTGCCCTTTACCTGATTCTCTAGTTAAGTACTTAGGACTGCACACACACAATGTTGTTGTTGTTTTTTCTCACATGGTTGAAGAAGGAAAGACAGGAGTTGAGGATAAAGGTCTCTTGTTGTGTATTCCCTATCATTTATTACCTAATATTTTTTTTCTTTTGAGTTTAGCACAGAGCATATTGTCTTGTATATAGGAGAAACTCAGCTAAAGCTTTTGGGATAAATGAATGGTTACGACTCTAACACACACACACACACACACACACACACACATGATCCCTTTGTTTATCCATGTGTATTCAAGGGTCCCATATTTCCTCTTTAACATCTAACACTAATTTATTAAAATTATTTCTCAATCTCTAAATTTAATATCAGGAAAGTTCATCTTGCTGATGTTATTTCTGTCTCTTGGTCAGTATTGTAATATGCTTTTTTGATTAAATTTTAGTGGCAATGTTAAATTTAAGTGTACATTATATCATGTCAACCCAAAAATCAATAGCATCTGAGTGACTTCACTATATTTCTGTATAGGGATTAGTAATTAAAATACATTTCACACCTGAATGTAATAGAATCCCAGACAATAAAATTCTACACTACATTTTCTATAATTTCTTGAAGAAAAAAATCTCAATGTCTTAAATCAAAACTGCATCTATTTCTTTATGCTTTTGCTTGGGGAAAATATATCAATCAATGAATTTCTGCTGCCCAACTGCATACCTTTAAAAGAGTAACATTATTATCTAATTGATTTTGTTCCAGGCAATTATGCTGAAATTGTCATCATGAGATATCAAGAGTGAATGATTTTCATTTAATTATTTCTGTCTCAAAAATATTTAAAAATTTAAAGATGCCATTTAACATAAGAATTTTCCTTATTTTTTTTGTACATGCGGAAAAGATAGGGACTTAGAATATAGTTCTCGATATAGTTCTTTGGTTGTTATGAGTATTTATAGCTCATACAGTATCAGAATATATTTAACAAGGGGCTCCCTGTTGGTGCAAGGGGTTAATTCAAAGCACTATGAAGCTATCCACAGCTACTAAAGTACAAGTTTGATCCCAGGCCAGGGAGCTGACCCACATGACACAGTAGACCTCTCTTATCTCTCACCCGCTGCTCCCCTAAGCAGCATATTTCAGTAGATCAAACTGTTCTGCTCCCCACTCTGTCTCTGATGAATCCTCTCACCCCCTGAAACCATGGCCCTCACCCCAACTCTTGTATGAATAAATCCACAAACACATAATTATAAATATATATACACTTAACAATAACTTTAGATGGTGACAGAACCAGAATCCCAGAATCACTTTGTATTTGGCAATTATTATAAATAGATTTTTAGAGTTTTACATATTTCAAATGAACTACTTCAGCTCACTGCTGATTTTGAAAATCCTAGGTATCCAAATGCAATTTTCTAATTTATATATTCACTTCATTGTACATGGGTATATTTAACTGCATTTCAAAAAACTTTAAATGACATTCCCTATGTGCTAGGTACTGTACTAGGTAGTTAAAAAACATCAGTGTTGTTTCACTTAATCTTTGCAGTTAGTCTATACATGAAAAACCTCAATTTCAAAGAAGTTTAAAAACTTGCCCAAAGTCAAACATTTTGTGACATAATTTGAAATTATGTTCTCTGTAACTAAAGTCACTAAATTTTAAAGATACTTTATCATATTTTATGTATACAAAACACGAACAACAACTTAATTTATCCAGCATCGAGGAAGTTCACGCTTTCACATATAAAGCTTAAACCCTTAAGCATGAAGATGTTATTTAGTTTTATAACTTTTGTAGAAAAATTTTAATAAACGCATTGATTGCTCCTTTTCATCTATATTAAAGCATATAATAAAATGTTTATCTTTGTTGATGCTTCAAGGTCACAAACATGATCATCAATTTTAGCACAGCAGTTACAGTCAAGCATTAGGTCTAGTGGAACCTAGAATAATAGTGCTTCTTTTTGATAGCTACTTTTCT
Source organism: Galemys pyrenaicus (assembly GCA_019455555.1). Taxonomy (NCBI): domain Eukaryota; kingdom Metazoa; phylum Chordata; class Mammalia; order Eulipotyphla; family Talpidae; genus Galemys; species Galemys pyrenaicus. Next base: position 61,552 of record JAGFMF010011679.1, on the reverse strand, counting down.
TTTACTTTAATTATTGAATTTTTCAGTGACTATTGCCTTTTGCTATATGCCTGTTTGCTAGGATTCTTTATTTTTGTATATTACCTTGTTATTTGGATTTGCATAAATAGAACCATGATTTCACCCAGTATTTTAAAACATCTAGAGTTAACATCTAAATTAACTAGCTAGGAAGGCCAAAACATCTCTCAAATGACTTTTTCATTCAAGGCACAAGTTTGATTCCCAGCCAGGGAGGTGACCCACATGGCACAGCAGACCTCTCATGTCTCATCAGCTGCTCCCCTAGGCAGTGCAAGATAATCTTCATATTAATTTACCTACTCAATCATTCATTCAAAAATATTTAATGATATTCTACTATGTGCCAGAAATAGTCACAAGAGTTGGGAAATCAGCAGTGATTAAAAACACAATAGTCCAGATTCTGAAAAAGTTTACATTCTATTGGGAGAAAGAGGCAAAGGAAATGTAACATAAAATACCTAACAGTTAATCATGAAAAACCTACAGAGAAAAATTCCATAAGAAAACTAGGGAATATGTTGGTGCTGAGGATACAATTTTAGACAGTGTTTAGAAAAGATCACATTGAAAGTGGCTATCTAACAATTGAATAAAAGTGTGAGGGAAGAACCGTGTTTGTCCTTATATATACTGCTCAATGTTTCCATATTCTATTCTGTATTTTGGGGATTATGTCCTGGACAGTGCCATCTAACTGGGTTTGGCTAGTGGTAGGAACTGAAGAGTAGGAGGAAGGAAGAAGAAAGATATTTCCCTCTCCTCCCCAAACCTTTTTTGGGCAGTGCCTTTAGCAACCCCTTCCTTCCTCTAACTTCTACTGGGTAGCAGGTAACTGTGGTTCAGGATTTTCCTAGTCGACTCTACTCTAAGCCTATTGAGTCAGTTGCCAGTTGCCTACTTCCTTTATCTCTCTTACCTAGAGTGCCCAGAGTTAGATAGTTTCCTCCTGTTGCTCACTCAACACTTCTTAGCATTGCTATCACTTGTGTAACCCATTTCATATCCTAAATCTCCACAGAATATTTTAAAAGTTTTTTTCAATAATACTCTAAAAAGTATGAGTCAATATTTGAACCATGATAGCAAAACTCCTGACCACGTAGGTAAAGTTCATCTTGGCCCTTGGAAATAAGTCCAGCCATCTGGAAAAGAGTGATTGGGAGTGTTCATCATACAGCACAAAAGGACAGTGTGGCTGCAACTGGGAAGGATTAGCCCAGAAGTGAAAAAGAGGTCGAGAAAGAAGGTCTGAATTGAGGATGAAGTATATCTCCAAGAGTCTAGTAATTAGTAGTGCATCTTTCTGATTTTGGTTGTTACTCTAAAAAATAGAGAGCAATTAAAGGCTTTTTAACTGGGGGATAAGAGGATTTAAAAAAAATAACCACTCTTTCCTGCAACAATGCAGAAGTAGGGAGACTGATTTAGAAGGTATTGAAATAGTTTGATTAAAGATAATTTTGATGGGAATATAGTCAAGCAAATAATATTGAAGACAAACTGTATATATTAAGTCAAAAAAGTACTTCCTGACTTACTAAAGAATATGATACTTTTAAATGGAGCTGTTGAGTATATGAAAATAAGTTATGGGTATGAATTCAAGTGGAAAGATCTGAGATATTTACAAACATTTGGAAATCCCCACATATTAATAGTACTTTTAAAGTTGTTAGACCAAACATCACTGATGGTATTCCTTGCTTATTTGTAGCATTGAGGGTAACTAAATCTCTCAATAGAGTTCATATAATCTATAACTAATACCAAAGATAGACAAGTCCCTTTTAAACACTTATAAAACCTCATATTTTAAACAGTATTACTAAAGTATTCACAAACAGGAGTCATACATTATTTTCAAGTATTTTTGAACTTGTCTTTTAAGCAATAGATTGTATTAAGTATATGTTACAAATGCAGCTCATACTAAAAAGGAATTTCAAAAGGTACTTACAGTGTCTAACAGAACTCCAGAACAGTACTACTATCTGAACTTGAACTCCATCAACACTCATCTGTGTCTCTTGTCTCAGTACATGTCTACTGTATTTCTCACTTTCACCACAGACCAACTTTATCCACCTTACAGAAAAGTATACTCCCTAACAATGCAATGTCTTTACATCTTATGTCACTCAGAGGAAAAAAACAATTACCAAAAAAGCCCTCTATGCTCAATACATTTTCAAAACCAATTTAATAGTCTCAATGCATTTTTATCCTTTTCATTTGTTGCCTACATATATCAAACATGAAAATAGTATTTCTCCTTCAAAACGTGTAAAGATTAAAAATAATAGAATTAAGAAACTTTATTTCACACTTTTTTAACAACTCTTTGCACTTTATATCTCACACCTCATAAAAAGAACTAAGATTGATGTAACAAATTACCTGCTGTATATTTGATCAGCATAAAACAATAAAGGTTAGCATAGATACTTAGGATATATGATATTCACTAGAGAACTACATAAGAAAACATGAGTTTTAAAGCCAACACTCCATGCCACATTTTAGGATTACTTATACAACTACAGTGAAAAATAAAAAATAAAAAATGACCTTATAGCTATTGAGCATGCTGAACTTACCAGAGTAGAATGTGATGATAAATTATTCAAAACTGCATGTGAAAATAGATCTGCAAAATAGGAAAGAAATGCATTTCTGTCATTTATTAATTCAACGGGAATTAACTGAGGTGTCTTCAAATGATAGCCATATTATGACTATGAAAAGATAATGGATTTGTATAACTGCAAATATTACAAAGAGACACCGATTTCATTAATTAGGAATCCAATTAATCTATTAAAAATGCCACCACATTGCCTAGCCCCCATCATCATTCCTGGCAATAAGGTGAAAAGAAACAGACTTTTGATACTACTCTTCCTGCACTAAAGTTCTTCCATTAAGAATTCAGAGCTCGGCCTCCCTGGTGATCCAAAGGATTAAGTCTCAACACCATGAATCTATCAGCACAAACCCCATTGCCCACCAGGTCTGCAAAGCAGACCTCTCCTATTTCGCCTGCTGCTCCCCACAATGGTGTTTTTCAGTCAATCCACCTGTTCTGCTTCCCACTCTATCTATGGTGAATCCTCTTACCCTACACACACACCTCTGGCCTACATCCCAACTCTTGTATGCAGCTCTTACAACATCTTTTTTTTTTTTTAAGATTTACTTATTTATGCATACAAGAACTGGGGTACAGGCCAGAGATGCAGGGGGTGAGAGGATTCACCAGAGACAGAGTGGGGAACAGAACAGGCAGATCAACTGAAACACACTGTTGAGGGTCACTTCCCTGGCCGGCGGCTGGGATCAAACTCATGCTGCAGTGGCTGCGGTCTGCTTCATAGTGTGTTGCTTAACCCATTTCGCCACCAGGGAGGCCCAAATCACTTTCTTTGTTTCAGCCCTCTGATGGTTTCCTATACCTTTAGAATAAATTAACAATTCATCCCTTTGTGTATACCAAATGGCCCCTAGCTCACCCTGGAATCACCCTTAATTGTCTTCCTACCTGTTACCTCTTATAAACCAAGTCTACTTGTCTGAACAGGTGCAAAGGCATTGCTGTATGAATTACTGAATACTGACATATCTGCATAGAAAACTTAGGATTGTATGTGGTGACTTGTACTTATTAAAAAGGAAACTCACTCTTATAGTATATAAAAACTAAAAATAAAAAGATGAAATATGTCACAAATTCTGAAAAAAAGAGAAGTTACAATTCAGTAAAAATACAGAATATTCCTAATAGTTAAGGCAAAAATTAGAATGCTTGCAAACATTAGAATATGAATTATGAAAACAGGAATACAGTTTCATGAAAGCATGAGATTTTCAGAACTAAAAATTATGGATCTAAAAATTACTATGACCAAATTACAAAAATACAATAAAGTGCCTAAACAGTAAACAAATTCAAGTAATTGAATTAGTTAAGTTTGAAAACACAATGGTGGAGAACATTACAAGTAGAAAATGGCAACAATCAATAAAAAATGACAACAGGTGGGAGCTCTTTGGAATAGTATGAAGAGTAGTAACAACCATACCATGGTGGTCCCAGAATAAGAGAAGGCGAAAGAAATAGAAATAGAAAATTTATTTTAAAAAATAATCTCTCAGACCCAAGGCAAGAAAGTATTATGCTTTATTATGGTTATTGCAGCACTAGTTACATTAGCTACAATATGGAAGCATTCCTCATGTCTATCAGTAGACCACTGGATCAAGAAGATGTGGACTATCCACACTATGAAATTAGATTCAGACACAAGAAAGAGGAAATGCAGCCATCATCAATTGCAAAACAGAAGGAGTTTAAGGGAATAGTGCATAGGAAAGCAAGTCAGAATGATAAGGACAACTATTAGTTATTTTTACAGTTGATTCAACAAAGCAGAATACTTATAAAACTTGTGGACTCTAATAAAGTGTGACTTCTGAGATTGAGAGAAGGAAAAAAGAGTCAAATGGGTATAAGAAATGGTGTTGGAGAAAAAAAATCTCAAAATAGAAATTGAAAAAAAAAGTCTTTCCATATGATCCAGCAATCACGTGCCTTCCTATTTAGAGAAATGACTTGAAAACTATATATATATATATATATATATGAAAATCTGCCTACTGATGTTTTATAACAGCTTTATTCATAATTATAAAATTTGGAAGGCCAAGATATTTTTGGTTGAAAATAAAAAATTTGCACCCATGCAGATAGTAAAATTATCACTCAAACTAAGAAATATCAAGTCATGAAAAATCTTAAATGTATTAAGTGAAAAAAAATTTTCAAACTGAAATAGGTATGTACTATAGGATTCCAACTAATAATCTTCCGGAAGGACAAAACTTGGAGAGTAAAAAAATAAAAATCGGAAGAGAGAGATGAACAGGTTAAACAGAGGATTCTTAGAGCAGTGAAATTATTCTGTGTAACAGTGGTGATGACATTATACGTTTGTGAAATTCCTAATACAAAATATGGATATTGAATAATATCAATGTGTCAATGTAGGTTCATCATCTGTAACAGATAAACTACTTTGTTGGGGATATTTACAATTGAAGAGGTGATGTGTGGGAAAGTGGGTAGTAGTTATATACTGGATCTCTGCTTTCTACTTAATTTTACTGTGAAGCTAAAACTCCTCTTTAAAATTTAAGTATGTAGAAAGAAAAATATATTTCACTTAATAACAGACCAAAAAAAGTCTCCTCATAAAGAAGGGTTATATTAAAAATTATGTATGTTTTAGAATAATCAACAAAGACATCAAAGATACTCAGAAAAGTTGCAAAAATTAGAGTAGGTTTAGAAGATTGTAGGGGAAAGAAAGTCAACCCACATCATTCAAGAAATGCAAGCAATTACCCAAAAGATCATTGGGTCTGAGCCATTAGTGGCACATATAAAGCCAAATAGCACATGTCGGGGATGAGGGGTGGGGAGAACAAACCCTGTCTTTACAATGAGACGGAGGAATTTATCATACATTTAATAATTTCAGTATATCACAGAAAATGAATTCATATGCTTTTAAATAGTCTTATAAAAGAACATGAATGAGAATAAAGATTAAAATGTAATTAGCACATAGAATTAAATGTGACTTGGTCAATGTTTGCTGAATCTCAACTGATTTTCACTCTGGCCAGTTAGTCTCATTGAAATAGATTGCTGCCTAGAAAATTAGAAACCAAAGGGGATTCTAAAGATATTTTTGCTCTCTTTAGAGAAGGTGCAATATTTCTCAGAGGACTGGTTTAATTAAAATCTGAAGACCATTGGCGAATTTCCAGAAATGTTCCTACAGAGTGCTATACTGTGGTTTCATAAGGCGTAAGTAGTCACATTAAAGCTCTTTTGAACAAAATCATTAAGCTCTTCTTTATACTATAGTGGTAACAGACAAACAAAACACAGTAATAGCATCTTATTTTACAAAACTAACTTCATTATGCTTTAATAAAACAAAATTTTAAGAAGGGCTATGAAATTCATGTAGTTAACTCACGATACAGATATTTTTCTGAACATATCTGTAAATTTCATGATACCAACAACTTTTTTTTTCTTATTTATCATCATATCCCAGTTGCTGTCTAAGAACATGGCATATTACAGGCACACAGATCATATTTGTTGATTGACTAGATTAGTGATGCTTGTATTTCACTCAAGTTGGATTCACAATTAGATACTCCCACACACTACTACCTTGAAAGTATATTTACAAGTACTCAGCTCATGTTAGTTCTTGACGCTTTTTCTGGACACACTCTAAAGTATATCCACAGATCCTTGCAGAGAACCGTCAGATAGGTAAATATTGCTTTCCAACCAGACCTGCTCACCACTATAGGAGATAGAGTAAGCAGGTGACAAGTTCACTCCCTGTTGAACCAGCCAGTATATTATCACTTGAACACTAAATCTCCTGCCCTCCCCAACTTCAAAGTATTGACAAGATTGTATATTGTAATATATCTAACTCCATTAACATTTTAATCACCTAGTGAATGATAGTTATATCAATTCCTAATTTTTACATCACATTTCCTTCCATACTTGAGATGTTAAAATGCTGTATCCTGTCTCATTTCTTCTTCTTTACCGAAAGTAAGCAAGTATTTATTGTCAGTGCATATTCCAAATTTCTTCCCATTTGTTTTAATATTTCAAATTGAAAGACAAAGATAGGATGTTCCCAGATTCAGAATCCCCTAAGGATCTTTGCTCTTGACAGTACTCTGATACAGTAACACTTTGTCACTCAATCTAATTTCTTTTCCCTGAAAGTTGTTCTAAGTGGCTATAATATTAGTTTCTTCAATAGATTTTGTCTAAATAAATCACTGAAAACTACATGGGTTTTCACTGGCAAATGACCTCCACCTGAGAAAAAGAAAGTGCTAGGACTCCATTCTCCAATCATATTCCAACAGGCTGAGAAAGATTCATGTTTAATATTCAAAGACTGATTGAATTAGAAGTACATTTTTATTTAAATCCCAGAGGCTGGTGTATTGGTTGGCTTTCATTTATGATATTTTTTGTGCATTTTTCTGCATATACTCCTCCTTGTGAAATGCCATTAAAATTAATCAAAAATGTTTTTTCAAGCATTTACTCCATTTCCTAAAATATGAGCAACACTAGCTAGCATCAATAAATGGCTATGCAAAACCAACAATGATAATTTTCTCTGTATATGTCTACAATTTTAATAACATGTTGGGGGAAAATATGATAAGGAATCAAGAGTTAGAATTTAGTGATTTATATGCAACTTAATAGCTTTTAATGGTACTAAAGAAATTCATTATTAATTGAATAAATCAGTTAATATATGATCTTTAAGGCTTTGGTCAGTCATTTCTTTACACACCTCATGTTTTTTTTCTAGTAACCTTATTCACCAGTCAATGAAATACAGCAGAAAGAAAACACAAACATCTACTTGTGTTTGTTGCATTTTGTCTTTGATATGCATGCTACTAAAAACAAAACAGGTTTCCTGTTTAACCTACCAATCTAAATATGCTTCTTCTACTTTGTCCTATGCTACTTCAAGTTCAAAGACGGGGAAGTGTATTTAGAATGCCAACAATCAGTATGGAAAAGCAGCATTGACCATTTTAAAAAGTAAAGGCAGAAATGCAGCAAATGAAGTCAAAATTCCTGCCTTTATGTGCACTATGAATATTATTAAACTAATAGAATTCATTTAAAAAAAGACCTCTCTTGGTGTCTTAATTAATTGAGTATTGTCTAGCAGTTCTTTTCATAAGGCTTTTGAAAAATGTTCCCTTTGGTAAGTTTAAATCCATTTTGATAATTAGCATTTAGTTGTATTCTTGAAATGAAGTCAGCTTTTTTGTCTGCCAACACTAATTTTCAAATCAGCAGCTAAAAAATATGTCCTAGGTGTTAGAACCAGCAGGTTTGATGTCAAGTTGTAATAACTTATGAAAATTCTGTCATTTTACCCATGGAAAATTAATTTATTTCTTATATATCTGATATTTATATATGCCTTCAAAATTCTATTTGTGTTCACTTATGACAAAAATATATATCCTACATTTAAATAGACTATTATCAATTGGAAATAACTGTTTGAAGTATAAAGACAGTACTTTCTGAATCATTTTTCCAGTATAATACCTAAACACAAATATCCTTCAAAAATAACAGTGTATCTTTAATTGGAACTGATGTTCCTTGACAAAAATCACCATTTTAAAGGTTCAAATGCATTTATTTCATCCTTTTATTGCCATGAGATTTACATTAGTTGTGAGGGTGGAAGCAAGATTTTTTAAAAAAATTGATATAAGTATTCATCATTTAAGAATGGTCTCAAACTCAGACAACCTACTAAATTAGGAATAATTGTGTTTAAAATATTTTGAGATGTTTATCAAACCATCTACCTTAAAATTTTATACTCAGGAGTAAAAAAGTAACTGCAAAATTTTCCAGATATTTCCTAGCTGTCAGAGCATTCAAAGTCTTCCAATTTTGTATTCACCCCTCTTCTGGGTGATAGTGCTATACAAAAGTAGCATGGCATGAACCTGTCCTCAGTTCAAAGTTCAGTTGAAGAAATGCAAACAAATATGAGTTAAAAACTATATAAATTAGAACCAAATGGAGTTTCAAAAGGGATATAATAGGCACAGACTTGCCATATGTCATTGAATGTTTCCCTAGAATCTCTTACTGAACTGCCATAGCAAAAGGCCACAGACTGGTGGCTAAACAACAGATACTTGTCTTCTCACATTTTTTGGAAACTAAGAAGTACAAGGTCAAAATGCTATCAGTTTCTATCTTCCTGACTAGAATATTGTCACCCTACAAAAACTTTTAGGGTTGATGTCCGGTTTCTGTTCTGTCAGGTTAGGATCCAATTGTTATGAAATCATTTAACTTAAATGCCTCTCTAAAACCCTAACTGCAAATATACATTTGGAGGGGTTACATCTTCAACATATGAATTTGGGGACCCAATTTAGTCCATAACAATATATATTTAATGTCAAAGAGAAGTTATTTCTTCGTATGTAGAGCTATGTCCTTAAACAAGACAAAAAAATCTCTTTCTCTCTCTCTCTCTCTCTCTGTCTCTCTCTCTCTCTGTCTCTCTCTCTCTCTGTCTCTCTCTCTCTCTGTCTCTCTCTCTCTCTGTCTCTCTCTCTCT
>JAGFMF010011679.1:0-52239 GCA_019455555.1 Galemys pyrenaicus | reverse complement strand
TCTCTCTCTCTCTGTCTCTCTCTCTCTCTGTCTCTCTCTCTCTGTCTCTCTCTCTCTGTCTCTCTCTCTCTGTCTCTCTGTCTCTCTCTCTCTCTGTCTCTCTCTCTCTGTCTCTCTCTCTCTGTCTCACACACACACACACACACACACAGGCAATTTTCCTGCCTGCTTATGACTATGCAGGGTCCTCTCTTTTTCTCTTTTTCCTAATAAACCTTTCCTTTTAAAATGTAAATAAATAAATAAAAGTAGAAACTTTGAACTCATCTCTAATGAAATACTTCCAAGTCTTACACAGAATCAGAAAGAGGAGTTAACAGTGAACCAGTGAGATCCCATCAGTAGCAGACACCTTCAGCTGCAGGTCTCAGACCTAGAGCAGACAGCTAGCGCTACAGTAAAGGGGCAGCAGAGAGATGGACCCCAGAGTGTCCTGGCTGATGAATAGTATGTAAGATGAAAACCTTGTATTTAAAAAAAAAAAGGCAAGGAGAAATGCATCAAAGGCAACCTAACTCTCCTTCCAAAAATAAAAATAAATTCTACTAGGCACAAAAATTCCATGGGGAATAGTAAAAATTCTTTACAATGTTGACATGTTTAATGCTATAATAAACTATAATCAAAACATTGAGTAAGAAAAGGGAACAAAAAAGTGAACTTCCATTAAAAATGTTAATCTGTACAACCCCAAAATATATATACTCATGAGGGCAAAAACCAGAAAAATATTAATGAATATGAATTAAAAACTCTAAGTACTAACCTACAGAATCCATTAGCAAAATAATAAATTCAACCAAAACTAGTTTTTCAGACCTTGGATGACTCAGTATTTGAAATATTTTAATGTCTCACCATATTTTTAAGAAAATTATAAAGATAATCATATATACACATGATAAAAGCCTTTATTTTAAAAAATGGTGACAGGTTAAAAATGGCAAAAAAGTAAATGCCTATCAGAATGCAAAATTTCTCTACAAAATGCATCATATGACCACCAATGAAAATGTAGGTAAATTATAGCACATTCATAATGCAGCATTGATTAGCAAAATTAGATAAATCATGGCATATTCATATATTGCAATGAAAATTGCAATCTTATATGTACTGACACAAGGTATATAACTAAGTGAAGAAATACACAACATTACGTGTATATATATATAAAACACATACAGTGTTATCTTCACTTATATAAAACTATTTTTAATTATATGCATACTGTACTTGAAATATAGAGAGTATTTCTAAAATACTCAGAAAATTAACAAAAATCATTGGGGAAACAAGTTGAGAAAAATATATTTTCCATTGTATAGCCTTTTCTAGCTTTTAATGTTTGTAGGTATTACATGCATTACCTATTTAAACATGTCAATGGATATTTTTAAAAATTTGTATAATCTTTATTACCATGGCAAAAAAAGATAAGTTGCTTCTCAGGAAAGGAGTGGTTAAAAAAAGAGTTACCAGTGAACATGAATATATTGAAATTGCCTACTCTTTAAGACATAGCCGAAATATGAGTACTTCCCAGGAGCCTGACTTTGGAGTCCCAGACTGAAATTATTCACACTTCTACAAGTCATAGCACTTTCTAAACTTTTCCTATATAACTTGTAATTAACTTGCATACTTTAATCTCTCATATTTCAGTGTCTTTCCCTATTAACTTCTTGCTAATCTTTCTTGTGCAGTTTAAAAAATATCCATCCTGGGCCTCCCTGGTGGTGCAATGGGTTAAGCAATACACTGTGAAGCAAATCGCAGCCACTGCAGCACAAGTTCGATCCCTGCCACCAACCAGGGAGGTGACCCACATGGTGCAGCAGACCTCTCCTGTCTCGCCTGCTGCTCCCCTCAGCAGTGTACTTCAGTCAATCTGCCTGTCCTGTTCCCCATTCTGCGTCTGGTGAATCGTCTCACACATATTCCCACATCACTGATCTGTACCCCAATTCTTGTATACATAAATAAATAAATCTACTAAATTACTTTTTAAAAAATTCATCCTTTGAGTAGTCTTGGTTTGGCCATTACTATCTTTTGAAAGCCTTCTTAATTTAAATTTTTAGTTTCCTAAAACCTCCTTTTCTGTTTCCCTTTATTCCACCATATTATATCCAAATTAGCTTTTGCAGGGTTTCTTTCCCATATAGGCCATTAACTTTTGAGGAGCATGTTACATGTTTCATGTCATCCAACCTTGACCAAAACCATCTGAGACAGTTCTTTACCCATAGTCTGTTGATGAGAAAACTGAGGTGACTAAGTAGCTTATCCAAATAGAAAGTAATCAAGACTGAGTTATCTCAAAGCCATCTGATTGTTTGGTGTACACTTGGCATCCATGCTGTACTATTTCCCAGAATTTAATATATATATTAACCACTAGAGTTGTGGGGCTGAGAAACCACACCTTACTTCTGCTATGATATAGAATATCCTGGGCTAATCCTTGTAAGGAATGGAAACATCCTCATCTATCATATCAGCTCACCTTTGAGAAAGTTAAGTAGTTCTATCTTTGTCCTATAAGCACATCAAGATTACTTTATGAGTATAATTAGCTTCAAATTACATTACAGAATGTGAAAAAATGACATAAGAAAATCATATCACTCCTTTCATCTGGTGATTTTTTGCCATAATTTCCTAAAAGCAAAAGATTCTGATAATACAATAAAATATGAAGACTCAGTATCTACTTAATGCTTATTAGAACATATAATGTCTTAAATCTCACAAGTTTTAATGTAAATGTTAGATTATACTGGTTAACCCAAAAAAGATTACATAATTGTCACTTTTTGTCACTGTAAATTCTGACAGAGGTTATTTGAAAATATTCCAGATTTATTCTTATTGCTTTTATCTATAATCTTAACAGCCCATTATTCAGAACTATTCTACTCATCTGGGAGGTGAAATAGTATAATTTCAGAAGGAAGAGACAGATTTTAAAAAGAAAAAAAGATTTTGAAAGCATAGCTTGTTGTATTTTAAGAACAAGATTTAGGAATTATAATCTAAGAACCTAGTTTAGATACTTATCATTTTACAAAAGGAAAAATATCAGCTAGAATTGAGATCAGTCACTTCTAAAAGTTTTTATTATTCTATCAGGACACAAGATTGTTTGTTAAATCCTAAAGAGTTTTATTTTTAAGTTTGATCTTAACAGTGATGGTAATGGAAAGCTTCTGAATAAAGACTAACATTTTACCTATTTTCTTTAGATTAAACTGGGAGAAAAATGGTAAGTAGCTTGTCGATATTCATTAGTTTTGAGCTATCCTTGTCAAGGAAACAAACTATGATATAGCAGTATGATCATTTATTTTTTTCTAAATAACATTAAGGATTATGGCTACAAAATAATTTTTAATGTATTGAGCATCAACCAGAGTTTACCATTTATTGGTGTGCCACCAGGGCAATGTTCCAAAAGGGAATTTTCAATCTGATCTCACTGCACTTAACATATGCAAGTAACGAATCTCTAGGCAAGAATGTTGTATGAATACATGTTTCTAAAAGAGCAGCTGGTGTGGAGTCTTAAAATGCAGCATAGTATCAAAAGAGTGAGATTAAAGCAGGTCCCAGTAGGACTGACTGCTAGCTTCTGCTGATTACTAGCTGTCATGGGACCATACTTCAGGAGTGTATACTGCTTTCTGTCTTCAGAAAGACTGGTTTGAAGGAGAACATATGTTTTTGTTTAATATTTTGGTACAAACACTTTACTCCAACTGAATTCTCTATTCATTGCTAACATTCTAAGTCCTCAGGTAGAATTTTAGAAGAGAATAAAAAGAATTTTAAATTATGACCATTTAGGTGGACTCTTTCCTGGGTAGTTTATTTGGGTGGCATATGTGTTATACCCTTCCAAAGTTCAACTCAGACCTACATAACACTTTAAATTCCTTTTAATCTTTGAAACCTGTAACTAAGCATTATGAATATTGAAAATGAAGTATGTTCTCCAAATAATTTGCTTCCAAGTAAAACTATGAATACATTTACTTGATATGAAACTATTTAGAATATCATGTTACATGATTGATGTAGAATGTAAACAAAGTAATTGACACAATTGTTACATTATAGTTTGGTATTTTACATAGATGTACATCCAGCCTTCATAATGCTTACCATCAGAGATTGGCACTCACCTAATAAGTGAAACAAAACATAAACTATAATAATACAACATTTCCTGCTAAATATTGAACGTGCTAATCAATGATATCCCAGAAATCATTTCCAAGTAATAAATCTCATGTCACATGAAAATCTTGCCTCAGAATTTTTAAAATGTTATTTATAAACTATATATTAGTTTATTAGTTTATAACACTGCTGTCTCTTATAGGAATCTTTGCAATTATTACAGACTTACAAATTGTGATATTTAAAGTATCACAATAAAGTGTCTAAGATTTATGGGGAAAGTCTACTATATTTGATGGAGGGATCACTGATTACATTAATCACATAGGCTGTCTCTTTCCCTCTTTTCCTTGTCTGTATGCTCAGTTGTATTTTTGCTTAGGGAATCTACTCTGCCAAGATGCTCTCTTAGAGCTACTGAATCTTCTTTCACAGTCAATTAACTTGTACTTCACTTGTCATATTATATACAGAGAACAGAGCTCAAGGTTGTATCCTTTTAGACCAATATTTCTGGTTTATATTGGCTATGTTATTCAAACATTTTTATACAAATCCTACAAAAGTACCTGAAATCATTTACCAAGGAAATGCGATAGACTCTGTGTTTATTCTGTTTCTCCCTTTAGTCCACAAAGGAAGATACACCTGAACTAAAGAAACCACAGGTGAGTAATATGGAATGTGATTAGTGAAATACACATGCAATATTTCTGCTAGACTTAATAAATAGTTCTCTAACAAAATCTCATCTTTGTCATGCATTAAAATAATCTTAACATCTAAAAGCAGAATTATGTTGGAATTTATATTCTAAATTCAATTCTAAATTCTAATTCAAAACTAAATTTAGAAAATCCAACAATAATTATTGCCCCAAGTGGCTTTTTTCACCTAGCATTCAGAACTTTTTAAGTAGAAATAGCATATAACCTTTGCTGCAAATAAAGCTGATCCTTCATCCTACAACTCTTACTGATAGGCTACATATTTCGATAACAATAAAGCAATGAATACATTATTAAATGTTTATAAGTATAAAATTCAATGAATGCAACACAAATGAGCCAACTATGAATTTAGGATATGTAAAATGATAGAGGAAAAGGTATATTGTCTTGAAAACTAATAAAAAGCTTTTTAAGAGTGAACTGTATGTCCTTATTCTGAATTAGTAACTACAGTTATAATTCAAATGAGACACTATACATGAACATTAAATCATAATATATTGATTAAGCATTTTAGATTCTATATTAAAGTCATCTTTATTCATTAGTCTTGAGGAACTTTTGGTTTTCCTTCATAAATCCATTCATGTAAGAATAATACATCTCACACTCACATCGACCATTATAATTATACTTTAATTAGTCCTATAATCTCCATTTTGAAAATAAACTGCATCTACCAAACTGAGATATTGAATTTTGTATTTTTATACACAAGAGCAAAAGTGTTCTTATCATTATCAGTTTAGCCAGTTTAAATCCTAAGGTCCTATAAACCATAAAGGATATTATTTAGAACTTATTTCAATAGATTAGCTATCAACTTTTTACTCTCAAAGATTCAAAACATCTTATTCATGCAGATATTATCTACTTCTTACAGTGTCTTCAAATGAGTTTCCAGATCAAGTTCCAAAGGATAAATCCTTTCTTATTTACCTACTTTAAAAGTAGTAATAGGGCCCTCCCTGGTGGTCCAATGGGTTAAGCAAGGCACTGTGAAGCAAACTGCAGCCAGGGAGGTGACTCACATGGCACAGCAGACCTTTCCTTCCTAGCCCGCTGCTCCCCTCAGCAGTGTATTTCAGTAAATCTGCCTGTTCTGTTCCCCACTCTGTCTCTGGTGGATCCTCTCACCCCCTGCACCTCTGGCCTGTACGCCAGTACTTGTATGCATAAATAAAATCTTTAAAAAAATAAATAAAAACAAAAAGTAGAAATAAAATTGCATTTTACAAATATTTTGTGTTTGAATCTATGGCCTCCGTTCAAATATGTATTTTAGTCATTTCATAAGTCTAATTGAGCATGGTTTTAAAAAAAATCAGTCTAAAGTTAAATTCATATATATATATTTTCATAATTTCCAATATAGTTTTAAAATATGGAATCAAATTAGCTTCTAACAGTGACAGATCAGTAATCCCAGATAGCCCCTTTGCAATTCATTTTATCTTAAATGTTGAATTTTAGAGTTCAGCTTCCATGTTGCACATAATTATAAGTATTGTATGTAGTAATATCAGAAGGGCATTATTTAGTAATACCCTGTCATGTTTAATATAAGCTAATTACTAACAATATATACCATAATAATTAAGTTCAAACCCAAACAACTTTTTTTTAATTTTGTACCAGTTATGTAAAAATTAGATCATTAAGAACTTGCTCTATTATCTAAAATTCAGAGTGGGGTGGCTATTTTTGATTATACAAGAAAATAAGATCAAATCAAGAAAACATAAGCACACATAATGCAAATTAATAGAAGTACACTTATACTTATCTGACCATTTAATTTATGCATAAAGATAGTTAGAAAGCGGTTTATACTTTCCAGAAATATGATAAACTGACAGGATCCTTAACATATTGTGTGAATGTTAATTTTCCCCACAGGGGAACTAATGCTTCAGATTAGCTAAAGTAAATAGCAAGTGATAAGCAATTAAAGGCAGTTTTCAGTGACAGCACTTTCTTCAAACATAATAAAGAATTAAAACACAAGAATATTGCTCTATTTACTTAAAAAACAAAGTAAAATTCTAGAATTTAGGTTATTTTCAAATCTTTTATTAATTAGCTTTGTGCTATATAACTTAACTCTGATTCTGCACTAGTAAAATATAACATCTAGCTTAGGGATTTTAGAAGGTATCTTACAATTTCCAACAAGACAGATTTTGAAATAAACTTTGTATTCATCTCCTCTTAATGTCAGGACTACTTATTTTGGCAATTAATCACAAGAATAAAATTTACATTTTTCAGTATTAATATAATGACACATTTTTAACAATCACAGAACAAAAGGAAAAAATGCAATGCTGGAGTCCAATGGCAGGAAGAAGCCACTTTTCATTTTCTGATTATACCTATAATGGCACAAAGCTGTGTTACCCCCCAAAAAATATTTCTGAAACTATTATAGATTCACAAGAAATTATTACTGCAATACAAAAGGGTTCCAAATTCCCTCACCCAGTTTCCCTACAGAGCTAAGACGATTTTACATAAACATGCCACATAACAAAATCAGGAAACTGACATTAGTACAATGTATGCTTATATTTCTTTATCATTGTATCAAATTTGTAGACACTCATTGCTGGAGGAAATGCAATATTGTACAACCACTTTGAAAGAGTCTTATTAAACCATACATACACTTACTGCACTATCCAATAACTGTGTCCTTGATACGTACCCAGGAGACTGAGAACTCATGACCACACAAAAACCTACACATAGACATTATAATAGTCTTATAATTGTCAACTTTGGCAGTAACCATATGTCCTTCACTAGGTATGATTAAGTAATCTTGGTACCTCCATGTAATGGAATAATATTCAGCACTAAAAAGAAACTATAAAAGTCACAGAAATACATGGAAGAAACTTAAGCACACATTCCTAATTGAAAAAAAAAATTGAATCAGAAAAAGCTACATATTGAATGTTTCCATATCTATGACATTCTTAAAAAGACAAAACCTAACCTTCTCTGAGGGAAAAAAAAAGTCTTTTAACAGATAAGCATTACTACTATCCTTTTCCATTTTGATATGAGGTAATAATGCAGGAAAACAATCATTTTGTACTTTTGAGTTTAATCAGAAAATATATACACACAATGCTTTATAGCAAGACTGTGATCTTGTTAGCAATGATACAAGGAGAGAGGCTAATGGGCAGCGGTAGTGCCACAGGTTCAGAAACAGAATAGACAGGTAGTTGTGTCAATATGATAAATCTGACTAAATCAGAAAGGGATGCTATTTTAAAATTCCTTCCCAAGGGCCTCCCCTGTACAAGTTAGATCTCCTGCCAGGGAGGGGACCCACATTGTACAGCAACCTCTCCTGCCTTGCCCACTGCTCCCCCTAACAGTGTATTTCACTCAATCTGCCTGTACTGCTCCCCACTCTGTCTCTGGTGAATCCTCTCACCCCCTTATACCTCTGGCCTGTACCCCAGCTCTTGTATGAATAAACTTAAAAAAATAAACTTTTAAAAAAAGAAAGTAAAAATATTTTTAAAAATAAAATAAATATTCCTTCCCAAGAAAATAACGTGAACTTCAATTTGAAGCTTCTGGTAATGAGCAATTTGGTACAACACAAGATAGATTTTCAATACAACTCACATTTATAGTGAGCCCACCTCTATAACCTCCAATCATCTGAATTCTATACTTTGAAGCCAAACAGTTTAATTTTACCTTTAACATCCAGTACTATGCCTACAATGATTACTCCATCTCTACTATGTCTTCTCTTCCTGTATATTTACAATTCCTTCTAAAGTTTCTATTAACGTCTTCTTGCCATTTTTTCCTCTTCTGAAGTTTATCATCAATTTCCAAGATATCCTTTATTCATAAAAATTTTCAAACACAGCCTGGTTCCAGTAGTTTGCTTGGCAGTTTTGCCAAGCAAACACATAATACAGAGCTTACAACCCAAGTAAAAACTAATGCCTTTTTATGCAAATATCTGGTAAATATGTGCCCTCCAAACTCTATATTTTGAGTTTTAACTTTTAAGTCAAGACACAGTTTTATTTGTACCATTTAAAATCTCATTCTGTTAGTTTTGCATATGCCATATGTGTTCCCATCTCAGATGCATTCCACATGTTGTCTGTACCTTGAAGAAGGTAAACCTCATATCAGTCTTCACTTGACTATCTTTATGTTCTTCTTAAACTCTCTCAAAAGGTCATTCCCAAGCACTTTATATAAAGCAAGCCTCACTCTTCCCCACAATCATTTCCTCTTTGTACTACCTGCAAACAATTAAGTTATTTGCTTATATAATAAAATTTCCCTATAATTGTAATTTGCATGAAGACAAAACTTATGCCTGTTATGTTTTAGCCAAAGTAGAATGACATAGCTACTAGATGCTAAAAAAAAAATCAAATTTTGGGCCTCCCCTGGTGGCGCAGAGGGTTAAGCAACGCACTATGAAGCAAACCGCAGCCACTGCAGCACAAGTTCGATCCCTGCTGCCGGCCATGGGGGGGACCCACATGGTGTGGCAGACCTCTCCTGCTGTGCCCGCTGCTCCCCTCAGCAGTGTACTTCTGTTGATCTGCCTGTTCTGCTCCCCGCTCTCTGTGGTGAATCCTCTCACCCCCCCTATACCTCTGGCCTGTACCCCAGCGCTTGTATGCATAAATAAATAAATCTTTAAAAAAAAATAAAATAAAAAAATCAAATTTTGAAATAAAACAAGTTTCATGAGAGGCAATGTTTACCAAACTAACCTGGAATTTTGTTCTAGAAGATAATTTCACAATGCTTGGTTTAGTAACTTTTAAACAAGTGAATCCCAGAGATTTTTGTTAGATAAGAACAATAATCCCAAACTTCATAATTTCTATCAATAGATCATTAACTAAATCTATTATTCAATATTTCAGTATAACTGCTCAATATTTCAACTTCCTCTCTGAGATAGATTTACCATTCTACAGTTCCATCATTAATAAACAATTTTGTTTGGCATATATGTTTATTTTATAATAGTACTTTTTCAACTCTCTGGAATGGATCTTTAAAATTGACAAAGGTTTCTTTAGGTTGCCCAAGAGAATTTGATCGTAAAAGCCAGTAAGATTGCATTGCCTGAAAAACTCATCTTATGGACTATAATTTCTTTTTTCCCTCTAGAGGCAACAGGAACAACAGAATTTATCTTTTTTACTGATTCTCTCCTTTGTTTCTGGTTCTAGGATCTCTGTGGTTTGGATTTAGGATTGTGAATGATGAATAAACTATTTCCCATAAGTGGCAGGAATGACTGAATCATATCTAATATTCTGATTGTTGAATGATGCAAGTATGTTTTTCTGCTGGTCTTACTTAACCCATTTTGAAACTGAAGAACTAGCAAAGTATTTACCATTTATTAAGTGTGAAATATTTTCCATTGCTGAAGGATTTGAATTCGCTTATGAAATCTTCTAAACTTAAGCAGCTCTGCTATATAGATTTGCAGAAAACACTCATTTACATAAATATAATGTTCTTTCCAGTTGTCAAAAATGGAACTACTAATACTATAAATGTGTCTGCCTTTTTAAAACCACTATTTAGCAGCATATTTATATAAGAATGTAAATTCAGTTAATAAGATAAATTCTTAGATCAAACAGATGGCTTGATAATTTTATTTCAAAACAAGTTACTATGTCTCTGATTTTATCAGTTTGGAATATAATGCAAGCATTTTTTTTCCATAAAAGTTTTAGATATTCTGAACTTCTAAAACTGGTTATTGTCTGATGAGTTAATGTTACTTTTAAATCATGTCCAAAATTGAAAAATACATAGATTCTGCTAAATCAAACCTTAATTCTTATAACATATAATTTTACTCAGCCATATGTGTGAGTAAACATAATTTTCAAAGTTCTTAATTTTAAAAAATTGGATAAAATTGTTTACCAACAGGTAGTATCTGATATTACCTAAGTGAGATAAAGTATTGAAACACTGATCACAGTACACAGTCAGATGGCAGAAAAAGCATGCTTCTTAGATTTAAGTTACAGAATGCTTATATATTTGGTGAAAAAGTGATGTGGGTGATTATAGGTGGTGATTAGCTATGTTCATGAGTTTTGCTGCTGTTTCATTGAAATAATTATGTATAACAGACAATTTTCAAAGACCTAAATCCCAGTGTTGTTTGTGAAATAGTATATTTGGTTAAATGCTATAATTTATATAGGTGATGTGGCTATTCTTTAATTTTAGTAAAATTTTTAACCAGGTGACTGATTATATACCAGATATAATAATGGCAAAAATGTAACTGTATACACAACACAATAGGATCTTTGTATTTATCAATAAAAATTTTGTTCTATATAAGTATCAGGTTGTTCACAACCTGAATAGGTAAGAGTAGGATGTTTGAAGGAAATGAACAATATGTGCCTTAATTAGATGTGCCAATTGTCTGAAAATTTACTGAGTGTTTAGAAGTTTTATCATTTGATCACCATTTAAAAATTTTTGAATCTTATACTGCCAAAGTTTTATTAAAACTAGGTTTCTATTCTAACTCTGCTACAGTGAAAATTAAAGCATTATGAAATACTTATAAATTGTGCCATAATGGAAGACTCCATTCTATTTTCTGATTTTTTGGTCATCATAATAAATTAACCATGCTCATTTTATCCCGTGATCAAACACATGCTTTCTGCTTTCCTCTGCTTATTTGCTTCAATTCCAAACCACAAGCTAGTTTCAATAAAGTATAGTCTTATAGAAAGGATGAGTCAGGGAATATTGTTATTTCAAGGAATAGATTTAGGAGTACAAGCTTCAGAGCTTAAAGATTTTTTATCACTTAGACAACTGTCAGATTTTGTGACATGACTAAGTGGATCGCCAAGATTCCTTTTATTGGGAAGCAAAGAAGTTTATAAAATCAGATTGCTGTCACAAAGTATGGCAGAATAGTCTCTTAAAGTTCTAGTTAATGTCATAGAACTAGTAGGTTCCATTATCTAATGGAAATTTATTTGTACTTCTTTGTGATGCTGCTGATATTCTAATACTCTATTTTACTTATGGGTATATAAAACATCCATTTTATTGTAGTTCTTATCTTTAATTTAGTAAACTACACCTTAACTGAAATGAATCATTTTTAAATTGATGTTACTTTCACACCTAGATTTTAGTAGTAATTAATTTGCCTCCTTTTCAGTATATTATTTTTTAACCAAAAAAAAATTTCCCTTCTGCATTAGTATATAATTATTCAAAATGATAATGTAACAATCAAGCCCATACCTGGAGTGTCATTTTTGGTAATAAAGCAAATAATAACAAGTCCACTATTAATGAAGAAGGATTGTACTTTATATGTAGAACTAATACCCGCAGATCTCTCCAAGAAAGGCATAATGCCCGGTTTTTAGAGCCCAGCATCGCTTCACAGGAGGTAAGTAAGGAGACTCCCTAGCAGAACAGGAAATTTTAAAAAACTGCTGGATCTCAAGAGAAGGTGTCACCTAATCTATTGATATTGATAGAGAAATTGAATAAGTGACTTCCTTTTACTTGATTTTCTAACCTAAAGAAATTGCAAAAACTTTTAAAAGTACATCAATATTTTCAAATAAACCTTGCTAAAATTGTTATCTAGCCTCAGCTGTTACTTGACACTGTGTGCTTAAATAGGCTTTTATTGTCAATTACTAATTCTCACTAAACCTATGAACATAAGCAGACCTACACATGAAAAGAACAATTTTTTAATCAAGACTATTTAGAATTTTTTATGATCAAAATGAAGATACTGTTAATAAGTGATTTTATTTAAATATTATTTAATAAGCTAAGATTATGTTAGGCAATTTTTTTCTTAGAGCATTTTGGATTTTGTAGGTCATATAAACTGCATCACGGCTACTCAATCCAGCCTCAAACAATGCATAAATTAATGTGTATGACTGTGTTCTATTAAATCATTATGCAGCAGGAAATTGGTCAGCAGGCATGGGTTATGATCCTCCGATTTGGAAAAGTGTTGTGCTTGTTTTCTCTTCATTCTTTCCTATTATGGGCACAGTTTCTGTTAAACTACATGTTAATTTGCACATTTCTGTTCACACATAAGAAAATTCAAACATATGACATTTTCTTATAAGACAAAGGAAATATATAATTTAGTAACCTCATTTTTTAATGTTTATGAGAGATTATTTAATCCTTTTCCTCTAGTTCTTATTTAGGTCAGATTTAATATTTAACTTGTTCATTCAATAATGGCTCAAATAAAAATTAGACAAATCTTTGAATAGACTAAGAAAATTAATAAATAGAATAAGAACTGAAATGAAAATTTATAACACCTGAGAAATACAGAGGATCATGATAGACTGCTATAAATAACTTTATACCAAAGGATAATGATAGACTACTATGAATAACTTTATACCAAATAAACTGGATAATCTAGAAGAAACAGAAAAATTCTCAGATGCATGCAATCTTGTGAGATTAAATCAGGAAGAAATAGAGAAACTGAACTGACCAATAGCAAGCAAGTAATCAAAAGCCTCCCTCCAAAACAAAAGCCCAGGATCAGGTGGTTTTATTATTGAATCTACCAAACCTTCAAAGACAACACCAATCCTATTCAAACCCTTCCCCCCAAAAAAAAAACTGAGCATGAGAGAATATTTCTAAACAAATTTTTGATACCAAAGACAAACAAGAACATCACAAACAACAAAAAAACCTGCTATAGACCAATATCCCTGATGTACACAGACACAAAAACCCTCAATAAAAATCTTAGTAAACTGAATTCACCAATGCATTTAAAGGATTCTACACAATGACCAAGTGTAATTTATTCCAGAAAGACAATTATGATTCAACATCTGTAAAAAAATCAAGGTCATTCACCACATTAACAAAAGGAAAGATAAGTTATATAATCCTAACAATAGATTCAAAGAAGGCAGTTGACAAGATCCAACATTCATTAATGATAATAACTTCCAAAAAGTGGGTATAAAAGGAACATTCATCAATATAATGAAGACCATGACAAACCAAAGCTAGCATCATTCTTATAGGTAAAAAGCTGAAAGCTTTCTACAAAGATCTGGTACAAGATAAGGGTGTCCACTTCCACTTTTACCACTAGTATTCAACATAGTATTGGAAGCCCTAGCTAGAGCAATCAGGGCAAGTGCAAGCTATTAAAAAACAAACAAACAAATTGGGAAAGAATAACAATATATAATATAAACTCTAAATAAATACTTCATTAAAAAACTAATTGAAAGAATTCAGTAAATTAGCAGAGCATAAAATCATTTTGTAAAAATCAGTTGCATTTTTATATGCAATCTAGAAGAAAAAAAATCAATAAAATAACCCAGATAATCAAGTTACAGTTAAAACAAAGATAATTAAATACCTAAGTGTAAACTTAGCAGGAGGTGAAAAACCTATAGAACAAAAATTACAGGATATCATTTCATTATGCATTGAAAAATATTCTGTGATATGGTATTGAAAAAATTAACAGTGCTAAAAATGTCCATTTTCTAGCCAACAGGCATATGAAAAAATGTTCAACAACCTTCAATCAGGGAAATACAAATTAAAACCACCATAAAATAAACCTTTACAGTAAGAATGACACATAATAAAAAAACCAGAAATCACAAAAGTTGGCACAAATGTGGTGAAAAAGGAACTCTCCTACACTGCTGGTGGGAATACAAACTAATCCAACCACTATGGAAAGCTGTATGGAGGTTCCTCGGACTACTAAAATGGAGGTACCTTATGAACCGGCGATTCCACCCCTAGGGATCTATCCAAAGGACACAAAAACATTGATTCAAAAGAATACCTGTACGCCTGTGTTTATTGTAGCATTATTTACAATAGATAAAACACAGAAACAACCCAAATACCCCAAAACAAATGACTGGATATATATATATACCACAACTTCTTTATGTGGTATATATACACAACGGAATGCTATTCAGCAATCAAAAAAGATAAACTAATGCCATTCGCAGCAACATGGATGGAGCTAAAAGGGATTATGTTCAGTGAAATAAGTCAGAAGGAAAAACGAAAAACATTGGATAGCTTCACTTATAGGAGGAATGTAGGGGAACCAAATAAGGCATCAAGGAAAAATAACAACAACAAAAATAGACAACCATAAACCAGAGACATCCCACAGGGGTGGGGGAGGGAAGATCACATGAGACTGTGTGATGGTGCACAGTGGATGGGTGGTGGAAACTCTATGGGGACTACACTTGAAGAAAGAAAGCAAATTTAAAAAATGAACAATGATGTTAAAGATATATAAATAAAATAAAAATTAGATGGCCTCCCTGGTGGCACAGGGGTTAAAAATGACCATTTATCATAGTAACGGGCAAGTTCCATGCAATTCCAAATTTCAATGATATTTTTCAAAGAACTAGAACAAACAGTACTGAAATTCATATGGAAACACAACAGAGTTTGTGTAGCCAAAGCAACCCTGACAAAAAAAGGGATAGAATGAAGAGTCACACTCTCAGATTTCAAACTATACTGCAATGCTATTGTTGGTGAAACTGGGTTAAAAAAAAAAAAAATGCACAGGCCATTGGAATAAAATTGAAAGAAATAAGCCCACATATATATGGACAGTTAATCCAGCAAAGTAGTTAAGACTATTATTGAAGGAAAGAAAGTCTCTTCAACAAGTTGTGTTGGAAATATTTGTCACAATTAAAGATTCAGATATATATGATCTGAAACCATAAAAACAGAGAAAAAATATAAGGATTACACTTGATGATGAAACTGATTTCTCTATGTCTTTGAGGATTGGACTCCAACAAAGGAAACAGCAAAAATAAACAAATGGGATTATATCAAACTAAAAAGTTTCTGCAGAGCAAAATAAATCATTAAAATGAGAAGACACAATATGAAATGAGATAACAATATTTGTATATCACATATCTAACAAGGGGTTCTTATCTAAGATCTACAAAGAATTCATAAACTCAATAAAATACATAATACATTTCAATTCTGGAAAATTTGTGTTAGTAGGAACTATGGTAATTTTTAGTAAGCTTCATTTTCTTTTATACATTTTATAAACCATCTATTTAATCATCTGTCTCAGAGTTTTATTATATATACCATGTAGAATACATTCATCTCTTATTCCTGAAATAATGTGTAAAAAACTATGAAGGGACGGAATCATGATTTATTTTACAAGGGCCTATTTTAAAAAGTTCTTTCAAAAATTGGGAAAGAACTTAAACTCATTCAGAACAATGATGTGGTCTCTTATATCCTGGATGTCATGCCTTGAGTCTATTTTTGTTCTTAAATACTTTGACTGGAGATTAAGTTTCTGCTTACTGGTGTCATTTCATTTACTGTTAATATTAAGTATTTTCAAGTGATAGAATTCTCTGCCTCTTATGATCTTACATAATTAAAATGCATAAAGGATCCCTTTTTGAAATTATTTTCACAGGCTTTTACTACAGTTTGTCATTCAGTATTCCTGACTATAAATGTCACTTTTATTCTATATTATCTCTAAACATTTGTTCCAACATTCCTGCAATCCTTTCAAATCTGTGCTCATTTAATATGCCTCATATTTTGTTTCCTGAGTTGATTTTCTGTATTTACTTCATTTGGATTACTTGTACTAAAACAGATGTTATATCCAATTTTTAGAAATCCTCATTCTATAACAAAAAGAAGATAAACAAGATTACATGCTCTTATTTTATCACAGTGCTTATCAGTTCACAACATTATTCTCAGGAGGTATTATGATGCATCAAGAAGACCATACGCTTAAACCTCTCTATTCTTCATATTGAAATATTAATACTAGAGGGTGAACTTCTTTGACCTTAACGTTCTTATCTACAAAATGGTTATAAAATTGTATGTATCTTAGAGTTATTGTAAAGATTAAATGCAACAACCTGAAATCTTACTGTAATGCATGATATATGTTTCTTGTTACTATAATTAGATTTTTCCCTTTAATACTTTCATCATACATAGGTTTGACAGTTAAGGACCATTTTTCCAATACCAATCCATATGTAAGTTCAGTTTCATCCTATGGGTATCCTCTCATCCAGAGAACTACCAATTCTTCTGCTTTCTTTCTAAATTCCTTGCATGAGCTACTATCTGCAAATAAAGTTTTTGTTATTCTATTGAATAAAACATGCCATTATTTTTTAAACAGGCAGTTCTTTCTGTCCCCTATTTTGAAAAACTATATAAAGTAAAAATAAATTTATGGATTCTCCTTTACATTTGTCTGTTTCCTCATTGACTTTTCTCTTGTGTTTAACCCTCTCATTTTTTTCCCACACAGTAAAGAAACATTCTGTCCTCTTTAACATCTCAGAAGTAGATAAGACACTGTGTGAACACTTTAAATTTGTCAGCAATCATAGGAATTGATGACTGTCATTTACATCTTAGCCATTCCTCATCATTAACATGGATCACCACTAATGTCTCCTACTATCTCCCTGTATATTGACTTACTATTTTCAGAAACCCAGAAGAGTTTATGTCTGAAGGACTAGTGCAATCATAAAACTCCAGAGTTGTTGTTTTTTTTAAATTAGCACCTCCCAGTTGTCATAAATCAAAGATCAACATTATTAGTATAACATAATAAAATAAGCATAATCCTAATTTACTGACAAATACCAAATGCTTACCTATGTGCCATACTGAGCTAATTGGTTGAGTCACATTACTACCCAGTAGACTTAACTAATGAATATTTATTTAAAGATGTCAACAGTGGAGTTAATGATACCTCACTCTTCTGGTTATAGCTAAAAGGTCCAGATATAACTTCTATGTTCTGGCATGAAAAGATAAGGTAGGCTAATCGAATTTCTCCACTGACAACTTCAAATTTGTACATGGAAGAATAGATACAATAATACAGTAACTTATAAGGGACTCAGCTATGAAATTATAGGATTTTAGGTTGGAAAGTCATCACTTGTGTCTACAGAGAAAATAACAGGGTAAAGTCACTCAGAAGATAGAAACAAAGATACATCACTAAAACAAGAAGTTTAGCTATTGTTGAGGACATTCAGAGTCAAAGGCAAACAAATATGGACAGACTAACAGCCTGATTCATTACACTTTCTGGATGCTATATTCTCTGAAATTTTTGTGCATTCTACAAAAAGCCCACTATTTATTAAACTTATTTTGGTATTATATTTTCCCCGTGAAAATTCTTAACATAAACAGATAATATATTCTTGAATATCTTGTGTTTTTTCCCTTTGGGCAAATGTTTTTCTCCTTATAAAAATAAATTCCTACTTTTATATCAAAAACTTAGCTCAGGGCCTCCATGGTGGCGCAAGGGATCGAGTGCTGTACTGTGGGGCTATGGTGGCCACAGCAATGTGAATTTAATCTCTGGCGAGGGAGGGGACCCACATCTGCACAGACCTCTTCTGACTCACCTGTTGCTTCCCTCAGCAGTTTATTTCAGTCAATCTGCCAATGGCTCCCCACTCTGTCTCTGGTGAGTCCTCTCACCTCCTGCAACTCTGGCTAATACCCCAGCTCTTGTATGCATAAATAAAATCTTTAAAAAAAAAGCTTAACTCAAATACTGCCAACTCTATGAATTCACTCAGACACAACCAACTGCAAATTCACTTTGTTTTTAGACTAAATTGATTTCTGTCCCCAGTGTCATCAAAACATACTATTTTAAATATACTATATATACTTTCCTGCATCCTATTTTATTATACTGAACTCAAACTCACTATTCCATATTTTATTTTCTACCACTGTAAAAAATGAATACTAATAGAGGTGCAGTTGTGACTGAATTCCTTGACACACACTTCACAGTTATACAATGGCTATTATATTAGAGTCATTTCTCTACTTACACAATATTAATTTTGGTAGACAAAGTCTACAGTTAGTTTTCCTTGGCCAATAAATATTAAACTTAACAAAAATAATTAAAATATTTCATAGTTAAATCTATTTCCATACTAACTATGCAGATGAACTAATAGTGCTTGTTCAATTTACACCTGTATATGACCTGGTACTAAGGTTCAACTAGAATTGATTGGGTTGGAAAAAAGTTTTTTCATAGTATTTGTCACAGGTAAATTTTTAATCTTAAAATGACTAGCAAGACTTGTTTAAAGACTTGTTTTATACATGAAAAATGTTCAACTTCTCTTGTAATCAGAGAAATGCAAATCAAAACCACTGTGAGATACCACCTCACACCAGTAAGAATGGCACAAATCAAAAAAAATGGCAACAACAAATGTCGGTGAGGACATGAAGAAAAAGGAACTCTACTACACTGCTGGTGGGAATGCAAGCTGGTCCAACCATTATGGAAGGCAGTGTGGTGGTTCCTCAAACTACTAAAAATGGCACTCCCATATGATCCAACAATCCCACTCCTAGGAATATACCCAAAAGACACAAAAATACTGGTTCAAAAGAATACCTGCACCCCTATGCTTATTGCAGCACTATTTACAATAGGTAAGACCTGGAAATAACCTAAATTCCCAAAAACAGATGATTGAATCCAGAAGATGTGGTACATATACACAATGGAATACTATTAAGCAATCAAAAAATATAAACTACTGTCACAGAAACATGGATGGAGCTGGAAGGGATCATGCTCAGTGAAATAAGTCAGAAGGCAAAAGAAAAATACTGGATGGATTCCTGCCTAGGAGAAATATAAGGGAACTAAGTAAGTGACCAAGGAAAAGAGTAATAATAACAGTAATAATAATAATAACATGGCAACACAAAAAGATAAGGACAAATAAGGGTTAGTGGGTGAAGGGAGGGAGTGGGCTGAGGGCAGAAAGAGCACAAGGGACTGAGGTGATGGTGCACTGGTGAAATGGTGGGAAATACATGAACCACAATTGATGTCAAATAAATACAAATAAAGAAGAGAAAAAAAAATAAAAATCATTTGACCTTAAAAAAATAAAAAATTGTTGGGCCTCCCTGGTGGCACAGTGGGTTGAGTGCCACACTGTGAAGCATGTGCTGCACAGCAGCGTGAGTTCCATCCAAGGCCAGGGAGTGACCCACATGGTGCAGCAAGACCTCTCCTGCCTCACTCTGCTCCTCTCAGCAGGATACTTCCGTAGATATGCCTGTTCTGCTCCCCACTCTGTCTCTAGTGAATCCTCTCACCTCCACACCTCTGGCCTGAACCCCAGCTAGCCCTAACCCTAACCCTGTTCTGCTCCCCACTCCACCTCTGGTGAATCCTCTCACCTCTCTTGCCTCTGGCCTGAACCCCAGCTCTTGTATGCATAAAAAATAAATAAACAGAGACTCATTTTATAAATCACTGCTGCTAAGGACAATGGCAGGTGTGGCATCTATCTTTTGAAATGTAAATATAGAAGCACTCAAGAGATTTATATGAAAGTGAATACTTCTGTCATTTATTTGAAAAGTCAGTCTTTATAAAGTATTGAGCCAGATTGTCATAAACTCAAGTGTTACAAGGCCCAAAATGACATTGTACAATGAAAATAGGAAAAAAAAAACTAGTGCTATTTGTTGACAACTAAGTTCATTCCCACTGTGCATTAGCTGCTTATGTTTTTAATGAACTTTGCTATTTCTTTTGTTGAAATTTTGAAAATAGTATTTCTATAGAAATGAAATTTAAAAGAAATAGATTAAACTGATGAAGTGTGTTTCTTGACCCTGATCACTTGGGCTAGTTATATTCTGTTTGAAATGTCCCTGGAATAGAAAAATGAACCAAGCTTCACAAATCTTCTGTGGAGATTTTGGATAAAAGTTCAAAAAGCATTAATGTCAAAAAACTGTAGACAAAAACCAGAGTGCTGCAGCTTATAAGTAACAAACCTGTAGCTGCCCTATGCATGAATTATCATGTTACCTGGGAACAGAGGTTGATTTAGAAGCGGCAGCTAGCGACTGATTGAAAGAAACATCTCATTGCAAGCAGCTTTAGTAGTAATTTTACTCAAATATTCTTTGGAAAAAAGAAACCTGCCATTAAGTACAATGGCAAGAATAAGACAATAGTCCCACAATAATAGACAGGTGTAAAGAATGAGAATATTTTTTTTGAGATACACACCAAATAAGGGAATATTTATTGTTAAGACTCATTTTTAAAATTTAGAATTTTGTTGTGCAAATTAAAGAGTCAGACCCTAGTTTACAGATTTCTTTTGGCATGGACAATGGAAATTTTCTCACTATTCTGGAGACTAGAATCTTCTTCTGAAGGTCACAAGAGAGGAATCTGTTCCAGGTCTCTCCCCTGGCATGTAAATGGCCATCATTTTTTCTGAAACTGCAGATTGTATTCTCCCTTACACTTTCCTCTACAACTCTGCCCAAATTTCCCTTTTTATAAGGACATCAATTTTACTGAATATGGGCTGTCCTACTCCAATGTAAACACATATTAATTGCATATGCAATAGCTATTTCTAAATAAGGTGGCAATCTGAGGTAGTGGGAACTAGAACTTTAATATATGAATTCTGATTGATCATAATTTAACCCATAATACCATGTTTTATAGCATTGCTACAAACTAATGTGACTGTGTGGCCTTTACCCAAAATAGATTTAAACATTCTTTTTTTCCATTTTCAAGAACATGAATTGATACAAGTTAAAGTGAACTAACTTGGCACCTAGTTTGCTAACTCTTAATACCATATCTAAAATAGCAAGGAGCTGACAGTTACCTTCTTGGTACCATTTTTCTTCAGCCTTTTTCCAGCTCATGTTGCTAAGAACCACCCCCAAATTATCATGAGCATCTCTAAACAAATGTTCTTTGATCATAGTTTCACTAACAAAAATTATGCAAATCTTTCTTTGACTTCCCACACAAAACAAACCCAACCTTTAGGTCTTTTTAGATTTACTTTCAAGTCATTACTCTTATCTGTATGCCTAGCTTGTCTCCTTCCAAATACATTCAAATCCTATCCAAAGCCTGGCACTTTCCTATCCTATGTGCCAACTTGGCAACTTATCCTTTTGCAATTTCTTTTTATTTTGTCTTTATTCTTCTTTAGAAATTTTGATGAGGTCAGATTTTTCATAATTCAGTTGTCTCTCGGGAGCTCTTAAAGTGTCATAGTTTTAACAACTAAAATAAGGTTATAGTGCATAGAGAGAGCCACAGAAAGAAAATTAGTGCCTTTATGTAGATTCCACTAGTAATTTAAATAGCTACTCTGGAAGGTACAGAATATCGTACAGACATACATGAGAGCATTCAGTTCTATGATTATCTTTTGAAGGTCAAGCAGTGAATCTTCTTTTTCCTTCTGTAGTAGACAGTTCATAGTTATTGTCACGACTTAGTTTATAATTATTGTTTAATAATTAGAATAGCTTACCAGTTATTTTTTAACTGAATCATCCAAAGACTTCAATTAGTGCCATAGTGCCTAACTAATTATCAAATACCAATCCAATCTCTAATCATTATTTGTGTTACTTTATAATCTTCGGATCTAGAAATCATTCATTCAACAATATTTTATAGGGCCTCCCTGGTGGTACAAGGGGTTGAGTGCCACGCTGTGGGGCTTCCACAACCACTTTAATGCAAGCTGAATCCTTGGCCAGGGAGGGGACCCACATGACCCAGCAGACCTCTCCTGCTGCTCTCCTCAGCAGTATGTTTCAGTCAGTCTGCCTGGTCTACTCCCTATTCTGTCTCTGTTGACTCCTCTCAACCCCTACTCCTCTGGCTTGTACCCCAGCTCTTGTATGCATAAATATTTTTTTTAAAAACCAATATTTTATAGAACAATCACTATGCCAGGCTCTATTCTAGGTACAGAAAACATAGCAGTGAAATAAAAACCCTGTACTCGTGACATTTGGGTTCTGAAAAAGAAATGCAGTATGTTAATTATACATTATACATTAGAAAGTAACAACTGCTAAAAAAAAACTAAATGAGGCATCAGAAGCTGTTTTTAAAATTCTATTATCATAAAATATAAAAACAAAGACTGAGTTTTGGGAGAAATACCATATTAAAACACAAATAATAAACTAGGTGAACGATATTTGAAGTATAGATGGATATCTGGCCTCATTTATACAAAATATTTGAACTATAGATATCTGACCTCATTTATATGAAGTAAAATTCAAATCAAAGTAAACCAAAGAAACTCCTTTTAAAAACATCAAAAATTTCTGTTAAAAATTCAGCTTCAAAAGTTGGAAAGATTTACAACTGATACAATTGTTAGGGATGGGTGGAAAAGGTAGCCTCAGATTACTAATGGGAGTGTTAAATGGTGCAAACCGTCTTATTTTATCTTGCAGTTAAATTGCAGAAATATATTTGATAGCTATCTTACTCATATTTTACATGTACATGCACAAAGCTATATGCCACAGAATGGGTTGTCTTAAAAAATATAAGAAACCATAAATATTTTCTATAATGAACTTTTAATAAAATATGATTTTCTGATATCATTAGCTATTCAATGACCTAAATAATGATAAGCTTTACTATTTATCTCCAAGACAAAACAAAAAAAATGAATAGTGAGGAAATATGAACCTTTATCTGCACTACCATAGAAATGCAAAAACATGTTAGTAGAAATATGGTAAATTGTAAGCAAATATAAATAGTAAAAAAAATTGTGAGAAACATACCAAGTTGGACATAGGATTAGGAGGCAGACTTCTCCATTTACCTCATAGTGTATTTTGTTTGTGAAATATATTAGAAAATTATTTTTGAGTAGTTAACTTTAAGAAATAGGAATTTGTTATTTAATGGATGACTTTTTACAAAATAACAACACATGAGGGAAATACTTCCTTTGAAAAGCAGTTATATCCCTCCTAGCCTAATCTCTTGCTCTCAAAGTATATTTCACAAAATGCTAGAGTAATACAGATGACCCTAAGTATACATACTCCATCACCACCTGGGAATATTTGAAAAGTATATAAAATATATAGAATAAATTATCACCTAGATTCTCATGTGCTAGCTTCAAGACCAGGTCAACTGATTTTATTCACCAAATAGTATCATGGAAATTTTAATTAGTTGTTACACAATGTGGCTGTGAAATTAGCCCAAGTGCAAGGATTTATACATTTTTTCCAAATACCCCACTTATTTTTCAAGTATGTTTAAATTACTCTAAACTGCAATTCCATTATTGAAGGACATCCTTGATCATTTTTCTTAAATAGAAATGGGCATGTTGGCAAATAACAACATAATAGTGTATTTCTTTCTCTGGTTTTTTTTTTTTTTTTTGGTGTGTGTGTGTGTGTGTGTGTGTGTGACTGAATAGATGCCCAGAACAATCTTTTCTAAAAGTGTTAGTCACATGTCATTTTAGTACAAGATGTAAAAAGAATGAGCATCTGAAAATAAACTCAAACCAGAGTTAATATGATAATATGATAAACTTTCCTTCTTAAATTTTCTAAATATGATATAGTCAAAGCAGGAAGTATATCATTGTCTGATGTGGACTTTAATGTATGTGTGTGTGTATAGAGTAAGTGTGTAGGTAAAAAATAATGTTCAGCACTGACATTGTAAACAAAGGATAGATTCTTAAATGAAAAGAACATTTCTTCACTTTATTTGCACATCAGAAACACATCAGTAGATATGTGTGGTAAAATAATTATATATCTTGATAGTGGTGATGGTAAGAGATCTATATATGTGTTAAAAATATCATTAAATTATGTGCATACATTGTTATCAACGTCAGTTTTCCAGTTAACTTTATATTGTACTATAGTTACACAATTTGTAACCATTGGGGAAAATGGGTGAGAATACATAGCATCTTTCAACTTTGCAAATTTTTGTGAATTTTGAAAATAAATTCTATTGTAGTGCAAATTTGCTTAAAGATTTTGTCATTCTAATTTGTGTAATGCCTGAAAATTCTTCAAATTGTATATTTTTAATGCACTATGCATAAAAGGAAATCTGTCTTTATACAATGTATTATTGAAATGGGCAGTTTTAGATAGCAAATAGTAATTCAATGGGATTAATGTTAAAAATTTGACTTTCAATCTATCAAAACTTAGCAAATGTTAACTTTCAATTTAAAATGTTAATACAGATTTTAACATTTTACAAGTGAATGTTATATCACACATGACTTACTCTTCTTTTTTTTTTTAATATTTAGTTGTGCATATAAGAACTGGGGTATATGCCAGAGGTGTGGGGCAGTGAGAGGATTCAACACACAGAGGAGAAGAACAGGCAGATTGACTGAAATACATTGCTGAGGGGAACAGCAGGAGAGACAGGAGAGGTCTGCTGCACCATGTGTGTTAGCTTCCTGGCTGGGGATGGAACTCATGCTTTAGTGGCTACCAATAGTTTGATAGTGCTGAAACTTTAACTCCTTATGCCACCAGGGAGGCCCAACTTACTCATTTATTTAGAAATAAAAACTTCTTAAAGAATTTCAACCCAAATGCATAGAAAGCATATGGTGACTGTTAGAAATTTAGCTCCCTCTTGCCTTCAGAGATTTCAAAACCAACATTCCCAGTTCCAACCTGTATATTTTATTTTATAGCATAATTCTGCAGGATAATTTGGACCAAAATAATACAGAAGATTTTTTGTGAAGAAATTTAATTTGGATAAAAATGTTCATGTTATTATCCATATGACATTTTAGGTATCAGTTTACTTATATAGAAATTAGTTGACAAAGAATTATAAAACTAAATTATCATATAAAATTATCTGATTAACTGCCTCATATTGAATTATAGGTCCTTTTCATCCAATTATAAGTAATGCCTTTGATCTAATTACCACATTTGTTTCAGTAACAGTGATACCACTGATCTTAATTTACTTAAGTTTCTATCAGTACAATATGTTATCTATAGAAGTATATAAAAATGAAGTTAATATGCTTTCTAACTTATTTCCTATTGATGCTAGATAGCCATGGAAAATGGCTTAATATTTTAAATTTTAAAAAATGGTACATATACACAACAGAGTATTTAAAAACATTAGATCTTGTAAAATCTATCAGTGTTCAGCAGATAATTTCTGATCACAGTTATTTCTGAGTACATAGCTATAATCTTGTGTCAACTTTATTGTAAAGATCTAATAAATGAATTAACATAAGAATGCCAATGATGTGTTATAAACATAAATTACAAATAATAAATTTTAATTACTTTCATGATATCAAATTATAACTTATTTATTTAGTTTTAGCTTTTATTGCTAAGCATGGAACAGAGTTCTTTCAGTCTTACTGTGATATATCCATATGCAGTAGGTGGCAAATCTCTATCAAAAGAAGTTGTCTATTAAGCTAGAAAATTCTTTATTCAATTTCATTCTATGTATCCTGGTGTGCTTATTAATATTCCAGTGAAATACATAATTAAGAAAAATCAGGAAATATTTCAATTTCATATCACATACAGTGATGCTAAAAAATAATCTCCCATCAACTACCATTTAACACTCTGGTTAATACTGTAAGTCAGCCCAGTCACTTCAGAAGCCCTGCCATTGCACCATACACCAGGATCTGTTTCAGGGAAGGTCCCAGTTATTGTACCTACCACTTGCTAAACACCTAGAAGAATTTACCCATATGTCCAACAGAAGTCCTATGTACAGCAAGCAAACTCAAAAGGAAACAAAACGGACAAAGAAAAATGCAAATAGTCAAACAAGTCCTCAGGGAAACATACCATAGAAATCAGAATTGCCATAATTAAGAAAATCAAAGAATTAGAATAATACAGAAAAAAAAAACTCAAAAAAAAGGAAAATAATTCTGTGAAAAACATGACCAACAAACAGAAAATCAAAATTGAAACTTTAATAATGGCATTGCAGGATGGAAAAATATTATAAGACAAATTAATGAGAGTATATCATTGAAAGACAATGTCACTGACCTAAATGTGTATCTTAAAAAAAGGGATTTATTTTGTACTAGAATTCAAAT
Organism: Galemys pyrenaicus; assembly: GCA_019455555.1. Taxonomy (NCBI): domain Eukaryota; kingdom Metazoa; phylum Chordata; class Mammalia; order Eulipotyphla; family Talpidae; genus Galemys; species Galemys pyrenaicus. Next base: position 25,193 of record JAGFMF010011679.1, on the reverse strand, counting down.
TTCCTGAGTTGGTATCTGTTAATACATAGATGCTATAAAAATGAGAAAACAAATTAATACTATATTACTAACTAATATATATGCATTTTGACAAAAGGAATCTAAGTGAAAAAAAAAATGTAAGGATACAATGACTGAGGACTTTACAAGACATGGTCTGTAATTTACCAAGGAAGTCATAACATACCCATTAACATAGTAGTAATTAGTAACACTGCTAAATTTCTATTCTAGCAGAAATGTTTCTGTCTGTCTCAACAAGGATATTGAATTATTTTTAAAAGTTACTTTAAGGAAAAAAATAACCCTAATATAATCAAAAGTTCAGGATCTCTACATGTCCACTTCTTGCAAGACTCATCAAGAGATGATTATCTGTGTTGAAAAAATATCCATAAAGGCCATGATACAAGGTACGAGATGTCATTGGATTTTTGGAATTTAAATTTTATAACTGAAGTTTCAATAACTCTACTCAGAGTTGAATAGGCCCCAATTGTCATGTTGAAGAGTCAGCATAAAAGACTAATTCCTTATGTTGAGAAAGCTGATGAACCTCTTATCCTAAGCTTTCTAAAGACAGGGAAACTGCAACTAAGCTAGACTACTCCGTGTACAGAAAGAGAAGTGGAGCACTAAAGGTCTTACAACACAAAAAGTTTAGAAGAAATAATATTGTGGAAGTTCAGCAGAATTTATCATTAATATCAGTGTCAACAGATCAGATTCTATGAATGAAACAGATTTGCATTTAGAAATGACCTTAGAATATAATGGGTTATACAAGTAACTTCAGATTAGGAAAATTAAATTTAAAAATCACTGTCACGCCCCTTTGAATCACTACAATAGCTCAAGTTAATTCAACATAGCCTTTCCGCATCTGCTTGGAAATAAGCAGTGCTAAGAAAGAAACCTTGTGATCGACTAAGCCAAAAAGTAAAAACACATTTTTATTCTTAATAACTATTGATGAACCCTGGTGGATGCATGTTTCTCTTTGTCAATAATTGTGATCAAACAGATATAGTACTTTCTGTATTTACAAGTACAATAAAACTATCACCACCACCAATAGCAACTCAGATTCATAACCTCTTTTACGAAAACTCTTTCTATAGTTGTTGTGAAAACAAAAATGCTGAAGAGACTAGCAAATGTAAGAGAATAAATCTGAAATGGATAGAAGACAAATATCTGATACTTGTCTAGGGAAGTAAAAAGGGCTTCCAGTGTCATGTTTACTAATTCTCCACTTTACTTCCTTTGAAGAAACTTGGTGGCCAGTTAAGAAGTGTTTGATTAACTGAGTTCAATCTGAAGGAGCATACTCTGGAGTCCCTTCTTGGCAGACTATTCTAACCTGTCTTTCTGCTATTATGTTTGCCCATATTGGCTAATGTCAATTAATCACAAAGAAATTGGAAACAATGGATTTTGGATAATTTTCTCCTTTTCTCATAAAGAGAATAAATTGTTCCAGACAGGAGGCGACAGCATGCACAAGCAATTTGGCTGAATTGTAACCCAGGGTGGACTTACTGCTGTCAAGGGGAAAGTTTGGGTTGATAGTACTTCTGAGTTGCCCAGCTCAGTGGTTTTCCGTTCACAGTGTCAGCTTTTTCTTGCAGCTGAGTGGTATAACACAGACTTAAAACTATAGAAGGAATATTGGATCTATTTGATAGAATCTGTTGGGAGCAAAAGTTGAATACTCCCTAATTTTCAGCATAAATCTTCCCTATGCTAGAATTTCTAGGATGCCAACTGAACTTAGAAGTATGATATTTTTAGCAAAGAAATCAATAAAAGAAACAAAGCAAAGTATACAAATCTGGTTTTAAAAATATGATAGCTACTTTTAGAGAGAGTCTAATGGTCAACTACCACAGAATAGAATCAGATCCTGGAGTTCAATTGGTTGTAGATCACATAAAGCAGTGTTTGTGGTGAAACAGACAAGGACAAAGGACATAAAGCCAAGGAAAGACAACCCTAGGCTTCTAAAAGCACAATACCCTAGTCATTTAATAACAGTAGAAATGTATGTTGTAATGAAATCTTTCCATAACAAGTATACAAAGCTAAATGTCTCAGCAAACAGCCTCAATAAGCTGCTGTTTACAATGCCCACGGGCATTGCAGAAACTATTGAGAAGCCAAATAGTTTTGATAATTATTCTTTAATTTATATTTTCTTACTTTTTATTTCTAAATGTATAGTCACATACAAAGATACAGTTCCAAGGCCTTAATAAATTCAGCTAGTGGCGATGATGATATCCCAAATTTTCTAAGTGATATTTTCAAATTGTGTTCTTAGCCAGATATTTTCACCTACATACTAATTCTGAATATTAAGAAATATTCCAAAGTGTTAAATAGTTAAAATAGAAAAACCTAGATGAAATTCTTTAGTTATGTTGGTATTTACAATTGGCACAGTTTTTAAAGTGGTGAATCATAAAAACTGAGAATTATTTCTCTCCTTGATATTTCCCTTCTTAAAAAGATAAGAAAAAATCTTTAGCAAGTAACGTATACAGCAATAGAAAACCAAGTAGTACAGGCTAGGGAAAAAGTTTCCAAAGGATAGAAAGATACCAACCACAAGTAGTCTGCATTAGACTAATTTTATGAAAATATAAAATGGGCTTAGGAACTCAAATATGAAATTATGAGAAAAAAACATAACTAAGGAAACAATTTAGAGAGCAAAAAGAAATATTATTAAAGAATATAAACTAACTAAAGAATGATATAAACACTATTGGTAATTTAAAAGCAAATTACTGAAAGGCTTGAATTGTTCAAGGTTAATTTAACAGCGCACAAAGATTAATGGGTCATAAAAGTAATGGATAAAGGAAAAGTCGTTAAAATAAAAGATACTAATCTTCAAAAAGAATCACACTGAGTCCAAATTCTATACAAAATATTCAATATCAAGACATTCTTGAAGTAGTTTTATAACTTCAGAAGGAAGAAAAATGATTCACATCTTGAGACAGACAAAGTTTATCACCTTTAATACCTTGGCATGTACTCACAAGCTCTTCTGGGGAGAAAATATTAACTGCACTTACCAAAATATCCTGTTTATTAGCGATATGTCAGAATCAATGTATGGAATGAAGAAGCCATGGTAAACACATAGAGGTGAATACCAGATGCATTAAATATAATGTTTCACTAAACACTTGTGTGAATTATGGTTGTATTACAGATAGTAAATATTAGAAGTCTGACCATCTGAAAACCTAATAAATCAGGACGTGAGAGATACAGCCATAAGGTTGCAAATTTCTTTCAAGCAGTGAGTTAATCATTTGAATCCTAAACCCTAAGTTAGTAAAATATACAGAAGGCTGTTGTATCTTTTGTATAGTCTTTTTAATATCAGTGTTTTAAAATACATGATTATTTCCTAAGAGTAAGACCCTTAAATAGCACATATGACAATATTCACTTTTTAAATAGCAATATGTCTCCATGTTTTCTCTATAACCATTCAGCCATATATATTAAAAATCCACAAGTGAAATAATGTTTATCTTGTATTATTTGTATATCTTGGCTTTTTTTGCACAATATAGGAATCTTCTTTAAGAGTTTTTTTGTGTTTTTTTTTTCTTCATAGTTTGAATATATCATGAACAGTTATTACCCTGAAAATACCAAAAAACAAATTAAGGACTTTGTTTCTGGCAACAAGAACAACTCATACTAGCCTGACTCAGTTGAATGATTTCAAAACTATCAAAACACTGATGTTATGTGAACAGTTTCCCTAAGTTTTGAGGATTTTCACATCATTTTTCTTTCTTAGTCAGCTTTGTAGTTATTTCAATACCATTTTTTCAACACACAAAGGGTTGAAAGTAAATATCAATTCTAAAATGTTTCATTTGGATAAGTATGAAATAAACAGAAACTGTTTTGACCGGCATGACATAAAGGATGAAATGTGGCCTAAAAATTGAACTTCTCTTGTTAGCTCCTCTTTGTTTCTTCCTCAGATATTAATGAGTGCCTTTGAAAAATCCATAAAGGTATCTTTTGCTTTACATTTGTTAATTTGCTGTACGTGTGTCAGTTTCAAATATTTTAAGCTTCTATATGAGAATACTCACACTGTCATCCAGGCTTACTCTTACAGGTGAAAATTTGTCATACTAATAAAATCCAAAAGAATTCCAAATGGTGCATGTTCATTATCAAATTTATAGCTACTCTCAGATTACAATTAACATCTAAAAGATTAAATCACATACTTCTAATTTTCAATTTAACACCCTTCTAAATGGACTTTAATGAATTAATTTATAGAATATTTTAGCTCCTCCTGAATATGCTACACGTTAGATATGTCAAACTAAAGAGTTACAACATTAATATTTGCAATCCAGGGTCATGTTTGTTCTCTTGCACACAGTCTCATTTGTAATGGGAAGAAGCATATTTTGCATAAAGAACAGACTTCAATCTGACAGTGCTGCTTTGAATTTCATCTATGCACGTTATTAATACTATGACTTTGGTTAAAATACTAAGTTAATATCATTAAACTTAGGTTTCTGCCTTTGTAAATAGGAATGATAATATCTTATTGTATGTTTAATGTAGGAATTAAATGTTACAAAAACATTTTATCAAATCTAAAATGCCCTCATTATTTCGCCATTTCAGAACAAATGTGGCTAATTAAGCTATGATACAATGTTTTAATCACTTAATGATTTTGTATTTATTAAAAAACTTAATTTATTCACACATATATTTATATATCATTATGCACATAGAAGCAAATGAAAAGCTAAGCAAATTGGTTAAATTATTCTTAAATCATCATCATATTCAGTGTCCAACTGAATCATTTTATAAGACATTACCAAGGAGCATTTTCTCACAAATTACATTGAAAAGGAATATTTCTTAGATTTCTGTTTTGTTCAGAATTCTTCCAAGGTGCTGACGCCCCCACACACACCACCACCACAACATACACACACACACACACACCGTTTTCTTTAAAGCAACTATAGACTTAGCATGTGCTTCAGAAGCAGTACAGACTGAGCATTTCCATGTAATTTCATACAGCTACTCCCATAATGTGTCTACCAACATTAACTTTTAAGTTATGAGAATTAAACTATCAACCAAACAGCAGATTTCCTTGATTTCACCAGTTTTTCCATATATGTCTCTGTTCCATTTCAGGAACAAATCCAGAAAACTACACTGCATTTAGTTGCCATTGTCACTTTAGACTCCTGTGTGTTCCAAGTCCTCTGTCCCTCCTTGCATTTCACACCCTTAACAGCTTTGAAGTTCACAAGTTGGGTATTTTGTGTTTGTCTGGTCATGATAAGAGGCTCCAAATTGCTTGGCCTAATGCTGCCCCCCCACCCTACAATAAAATATTGCCATGAACTTAAATGGCCAATAATAAAAAAAAATTATCTCATTATTCTATAGGTCAGAAATCCAAGTTGACTTGGCTGGTTAACAGCTCCAGGTTACACAGGTTAAAATCTGCTTCCTTAATAGAAGTTTGAGAGAACGGTCTACTTTAAGCCTAATTCAAGTCACTTTTCTGATTCTGGGTTCCATTTCCTTACTGACTGCCAGCTAGGGCCAATTTCAGTTTTCAGAGGCTACCTACCTTAATTCATAGTTGCCCTCCTACCTCTGCTTATAAAGCAGAAATGTAGTATTAAGACCTCATGTTTCAAATCTCTGAAAAGTAGCTATGTAATTTTTAAAAGTGTTTCAACTTTAAAGCCCTAGATGAAAAGTAGTATATAGAAACACTTTAATAGTTTATAAATTTGTTCAGAAAGTAATATGAGTTAGCTATTCTGAAACTATATTCCCCTAGGGTTAAACAAACAAATATACAGAATGACTATTTACCACTGACTTTACAATGGTGGTTGAAATGTGTATTCAACAAAAACTATACTTCTAATTTTGAATTTTGAGCTTTTCCTGAAGTAGTGATACTAGTATGATGCTCTCTAATGCTGGACTATAACAGGGAGCTTCAGCTCCTAGTAGCCACATTATCATCAGGCTAAACAACCAACATGCTACAGTAGACCATGTTGCCCACATTTTTACTGTGCTGGTAACCATTCTGTTTTTCCTTTTCAGTACCATGTTGTTATCTTACATACGGTAGTCATTTTATTATAAAATATGCTTGGGGGGGGGGGTCTCCCTGGTGGTGCAAGGGGTTAAGTCGCAGCACTCTGGAGCTATCTACAGTCACTATAGCACAAGGAGTTTGATCCCAGGCCAAGGAGGTGACCTACATGGCGCAGCAGCAGACCTTGCCTGACTCACCCGCTGCTCCCCTCAGCAGTGTATTTCAGTAGATCTGCCTGTCTGCTCCCCACTCTGTCTCTGGTGACTCCTCTCTCTTTCACACACACACACACACAGCCCCGCACCTCTGGCCTACACCCCAGTTCTTGTATGCATAAATAAGTCTCTTAAAAAAATATATGCTTTTGGTTAGACAACTTTGTCCAAGGATATACTGATGTAGATGTCCTTTAATTGAAGGGAAGTTAGGTTAGACTATTCTAAAGATATTAGGCAAGTTAGGTGTATTGTATGAATTTTCTATCTAATACTATTTTCAACTTACAGTCAGTTAATTGGGATATAATGCATCATAAGTTAAGGAAGAATTGTATTATCGATACTGAGAGCCAGTTATCTCACTGCTGGACAAAGAAGATAGTGACATTCATTTAGTTGTATACACACCTAGGACCAGATCTTAGTTTCAAAGAACCATTTTCTAATTTAAACATTGTAATTATTTTTATCTTACTGTCATTTATCAATCGGTACTCATTGATACTTCTGAATGGCAACAACTGTACCCCTAATGATCTTAAGATTACATGGAAATGTTAAATTCAACATTTACAGTACAATGCATATATTAATGTTGAAATACAATCAATTAATATTGAAACACATATCATCCTACATGCACAGTAATGGAAACTACATCACAACCACTTTCTGGCCAACAAATGTTAGGACACTATCAGTTATATAATTCATTCTGATTTCAGAGGTTAATAATGTGGACTAAAACTGTGTATCTTAGAAAGAATAAACTACTGTAAGTATAAAATACCCAAGATATATTAATCAAGTCTTACTAGATCAGAAAAATGCATCTTTTTTCCTATACATGCACAGACTGTGTCTTAACTCATTTCAAAGTCCTTGCCTACTGCAAATCTATACTATGCAACACAAAAAAATAATTATATCAACCAACACATAGGTATGTGAGTATGTGCAAATATATATAACATATATAGCATATTATTTTATATATTATATATAAAGCATATAATATATAAATATATAAAACGTCTTACTTTTTACAACAATATAAATAATAAAGCATGAATTCATTTTAAGGTAGACTAAAATAGAATTATATAAACTGGTAATTCATTACACTGAAATTATATATACACACACTTGTTCATACTTGTGCACACAAATTTATACATGACAACTAAAATAGGTTATATATGTACTATATAGGAAAACATACAAAATTTTAACTTTAAACTGATTTAACTAGATTCTATCATGTCTATTTAATACATTTCTCCTTAAATATCACTATCATTAAATTAGTCTCTAAAATTTTAGAATCTAAATCTACTCTTATTCTAAATCTATTCTGATTCATGTGTTATAAATCTTTCTACACAGGCTCCTCTCTTGGAATCCAATTTGTTGATCTCAGGACATATTGTTCTCACACTGGATGAAGAGTTAATTAATAGCAGTGTGTGCCACATTTCCTCCACAAATCCTAAGAATGCTTCAAAGGAGCCATTCATAACCTTATACAAAAGTACATAATAATTTCAGCTAGAATTAAGCCTCACCACATACAGTTCCTTTCCATTATCAACAAATGATTACTGGATGAACAAATGATTGCTTGGCAGTAATTTTGATTTTAGAAAAAAGAACCTTTTGAAAATATCTTAACTATACAATTTTAAAATGATGGTTTATACTATGTACATGCTTTTGATTTTGCACAATTTCATTATTGATCTGCTTATACCACTGTTTCTTCATGTCTAAGTTACTTGCTTGAATTCATTAGAAATACTATTATTGCTTTTTAAAGCAAATGGTTTGTCTTTGAGTAGCAACTAAGCTTCAGAAGTGTTGATATGGGATAAAACAATGCTAGCATCATTATAAATTTATAAAGTAGTTTTATCACCAGAATAGGAAAACCTAAAGAATTTGTATTCATATAATGGCAGCAGAGCACAGAACAAACATTGACTGTAGCACAAAAAGCCCCTGGTTGCAATTTCATGTGACTTTCTAGCCATATGGTCTTTATCATGCTATTTAACTTCTCCCTTAATCTCCTGACCCACATGAAATAGGAAAAATATTGGCACACCAAAGCACTGTTGTTGTGATCATCTACTATCTTCACACACACAAAGTTCATGATGTAACTGTGCCCAATGAGTGATACTTCATGCATTTAAATGATTCATAATCCAAATACAGGCTTTTTCACTTTCATTATGCATGTCAAAAAGTAGAACATAGTGACTTATTTGTAGATTACTTATATATACCATGCATTTGAATTATTTTTTTAACATTGCACTTTTTTGTGTATAATCAAGTACCCAGTGGCAGGAACATTCTTCTACTGTCTTTATAGGTCTTGTCTTTCTAATAAAAGTACTAAGAACTTAAAAAATAAATCATAACAAAAGCCAAATAAAACACACTTGAAATATTGTAACCAGTAGAGAATTGTAATCAGTATAGAGTTCTAAGACTGACATACAACATTTTCCCACAGTACCATTATTTGCTGTTGTTTTTGCAGTTTGATGGCTGTTTTTGGCTTAAACAATGTGAAAAAAGCTCTTCCTGCCAAACCAGATTGTGATGGCTTTGCCCCACTGCCAACATCATGTTCTTTCAGTAAAAACATAACAGATTATAGTCACAACAGAAATGTCGATGTTGAGAGTGCTCAGATCTCAGAAATAGGTATGTTGTATTTAGAATAAACAAATAATGACAAATTAGAGAATATATGAAATAGAGTTTAGGTCTTCCAACCTCTAGATAGTTTCTGATAAATAATTCCTTGCAATTGGAAATAAGCTACGGCACATTGGAAGCCACTATTTTGTTGCCAAATACAGCAGACAGAAGAAATCAATGAACAACACAAAACTCTGACAAAGGAGGCAAAGGAGAAAATGCACAAACTCCTTCACTTTACCTGACAAAGAATTATCATATTTACTAGGACTGAAAATTGAAGTAACATTTACAGTTTATATATAAATAAATTTTGCATTCTTCTCATTCCTTTCTGAGTTAAAACAGTAAAAGAACTTCAAAATGATTTATAAAGTTTGGGGTTTATAAATTTGGGTTAAATTTCATTTGATGCAAATTTTAAATCCATGCCTAATTCCTTTGCAAAAATGGACAAATGATGCTCACATAGGCAGAATTCCATGTGGAATTCTCTTTCTCTTGTTCAGCTACATAATTTACTACACAGATGTGAAAATGCTTATAGAAGATGACCGATTAAATTTATTTAAGTAGAATATATGTGCAAAGATCTCATCAGTCACATTCTTTTACATTTTCCTATTTCTTTTTAAATCCTTCTAAGCTTTCTAACTACATGTATATATAGACCCAGTTTTTCCTAAAAGGTCAACAGAAGATTATCCAGTCAATAGAAAAACTTAATCGCATTTTTACAGGTTTAAAATCTATTAAATAATATTTTGAAAATAAAACACTAAAATGATGCTTAGAAATGAAAACATGTATTTTCAGAGTACATATCAGTGTATAAATGCCTATATTAAGACTATATGAAACTATATAAAAAACTATAATGTTTCAAAATAGGTGCCAAATTTAATACTACTTGTCAAAATGTTTTGAACTGTTGAGGAGACAAATTCCATTGAAAGAACACACCCCTGATCACACAGGGGTTAATGTATCAGCACTATCAAGCTATCACCAACCACTGTGGCATGAGTTTGATCCCAGGCCAGGTTGTTAACCCACATGATAAGCAGCACTTTCGTGTCTCACCCACTGCTCCCCTCAGCAGTGTTTTTCAGTAGATCTGCCTGTTCTGCTCCCCACTGTCTCTGGTGAATCTTCTCGCCCTGCACCTCTGGCCTAGACCCCAGTTCTTGTATGCATAAATATATCTTTAAAAAAAATAAAATCAGGAAAATAAATCTGCTTTTGCCAAAAGAAAGGTAGTTTAACGAACTGGCAGTAAATCCTTAACAGTCACAATTGAAAAACTACTTCAGTTATATATGTGAAATACCTGAGCAGCTAAAGTTTAGAACTAGGAGCAAAGACTGTAACAGTTTCATTTGTAAAAACATATGAAAGACCAACCTGTTTGGGTATGCAGCAAAAAAAAAGTCAAAAACACTTGCTTTAGAAACACTACTGAAAACTGAGAGTTACATAGCCAACAAACTCTCACTTTCTGTGTCTATGACTGTTGTAAATCATTAAAATTATTGTTGGAGGGGACTTATGAATATGGCATCCAACCCCCTCATTTTATCATAAAAAAATGCATTTCACTTGGAATTTCCTAATCAGTACTGAATCATTCAGTTCCCTTAAGCATGTCATTTAAACTCACTTCCACATTCAAAAAGCAGGAATAATATCTGTTTTTCAGGTTAGTAGGATAACTATATTACTTTTCTACTGCTAATATAACAAATCACAAATTTGACAACAGAAAACATATTATTTATCTTACAGGTTTGCAGGCCACAGATCTAAAAGAGACATACTGTGCTGAAATCAACATGTTGGCTGGCTTTAGTTTATTTTAGAGGTTCAGGGGAGAAATCTTACCTTCTCTAGCTTCTAGCAGTTTCCTGAACCTCTGATGCTGGCGTCCTTTCACTTCTGAGACTAATGCTCCAAGCAAGCCAACCTCTCCCTTATAAGTTTCTTTTTGATTATATTGAACCCACCTGGAAAAGGCAGGCTACTCTCCCTATTTAAGGATCAGCTGATTGGCAGTGTTATTTATATCAGCAACCTTAATTCCCCTTTTTCATTTAACAATGTATTCAAAGGTTCTGGGCATTAGGATGTGGGCATCTTTCAGGGAGCATTATTTTGCTTACCATTACAACTACTCCAGTAATATGTTTTATGCATTTAAACAATGTCTGTTAAGAGAAAAAAGGAAGCAGTGGTCAAGGGCTCATTATCAATCAGCTGCAGCTCTAGGACCCATGGTGATGGGCCTAGATCTCCTAAATAATTAACCAGAATGTTCTACACTGAAACATAAGGGATTTGGCACAATGCACATAGATAAGAGCATAAACTTGGAATTTATACAATGTATGCATCTTGAAACTATTGGTTTCAAAATGAACTTTTGGCATCAAACTGCCTAGATTGATTGTAGTTCCACATTTATGTATCTAATTTTATTGAAGTAACATGGCATTATAACATAATTTCAGGTGTGCATCATTGAGAAACAACATAGGTATATGCTGCATATACATTAAGTTTATGATCATTTAATTCTTAGAATTTTTTAGTTTCTTAATCTCTCAATGGCTTACTTTATCTCAATGTAAAATTAAGATAATATTAACTCAGAGGTTTATTGAAAAAGTTATTCATGTAAAATACTTAGCAAAATTTATTTAGTATCTGACACACAACAAGTGCTCAATAGAGGTTAATTGTCCTAAATGCCCTAGACAAAAACATTTATCTGGCAGTCACAAAATAACTAATTAGGTACTGAGGCACTCTGGAGTATTAACATTTGATTTAGACTTAGACTATGACTCAAAGAAACATTGTATAGATTTTAAATGGCAAAGGTACAGCAGATCCTAAAGTGAAGCAATGATCTAGTGGTCATAGTGGGTGTAGGGGCAGGATGGCATGAGGCAGTTTCTCTATGCTTCAAGCAGATGGATAAAGGAGTCATTTTGGAGCCCTCAGGGGCCCTTTTCAGGCTTTTATTAATCTTTCTGTATCAGAGGTGACCAGGTACATGGCTAGCGTTAGGCCAGGGGGCCAGGAGACTGCCAGGCCTCCTAGTCCCCAGTGAATTTTTACTCTCCGGGCTGCTGCACTCTACTTCCGCCACTTCTTCTGCTCCTCATACTTATGCTGAGTTCTGTTGCTTATGCTGCTGGCATCCCTATGATGCTGCCCTAATATGCCCAGTCTCTGGGCCCTACACCCTACTCCAGGTGCCCAGCATCAGGTATACATGTAAGACCGCAGGTGTCTATCATTAATGCAAATGGTGGGAGGGTGGAAAGACCTGGTAACTTTCATTTACCCTATAGTGGGTAAATTAAGAATGTGGCATTTTACAGCTATAGGGACTTGATCTCCAAAATAAGTGAAGAGAATTGAATGACAATGTGAAACATAATTGAATGAGTTATACTATTCTGTCATTAGTAATAGAAGATTATCTAGTTTTCATCAGGGTAAGAGTTTATGACTAAATCAAGAGGTTTGCCATGTTTGGGGATGGGAGAACTCTTTTAGTAGTTAGCTTTTCCCAAATTTGTTTTAATTCCAAACAAAATCACAACAAAAGAAAAAGATTTAAAGACCATAAAAAATTGATTTACAAAAACTAGATGTGCCTGAAAATGTAAACTGAATTTCTAAAAATTCTGAAGCTATGGTCTATAAAACATGTTGACTAAAACACCATAGAGATTTCCAGTTTCCAATCCTGGATAAAAGAAATTCTGAAGTCACCACTCTGCCCTAACAACAAAAACTAGACAGAGTGAAAAAATCAACCATTTTCTTGGAGTCATATGAGAAGGGAAAACAAACAAGGTTGAAGGTTGAATATGGGAAGTTTCAACTTCCTGGAGAAGACTCATGAGCAGAAATTATTATGAGGACCAGTGCTGAAATAAGAAAAACCTGAACTATAATCTACAAATTGCTGGAAGCTGAGTGCATACAATTCTGAGAGTCACAAATTCTAAGGTAACCCAGTCGTGTGGGAGTGAGGACTCCGTAAAATTGTGAGATTTACTTAAAAGTGTTGATCAGATTCCCACAGTATATATAAGAGGAATTTCTCTTATTTTATGAACAGAGAACAGAAAATGAACACTTTTGATAATGCGAAAACATTTTGTTGCCCTCAGCAGAAACTAATTAACCAGACACTTGCCAGATTAGAAGCTAACTGTCCTGGGGAAGGGAAATACCCAACTCTAGTTGATCTAGCTTTCTTCCTTAAGAAGGGAAATACCCAAATATAGCTTATTTCAACCATTCTCTTTCACCTAAGAGAGGAGAAAAATGAAAAGCACTAGTTAAGTTTATGGCACAGAGGCATTGGCTCACTGAAAGATGGAAAACTAATTCTAGAATTAGAACACTTACCTTTTCCCACACCTCACCACCACTTAATTAAGGTAGATTTGCAGCATTCCTTTTTCACTTGTTACATTACGTCTGCTATCAAGAAAAAAAAAAATTACAAAGGGAAAAGGACCCAATAGAAAAGACAAAGTGAGCATCAGAAACAGACTTGTCAGGAATGTTGGAATTACCATGCCAGGAATTTAAAACAACTATGATGAATAGGCTAAGGGCTTAATGGATAAAGGAAAAAGTATGAAAAAAAAATGTGAATAATATAAAGTGAGAGATGTAAATCCTAAGAAAGAATCAATCAATAAATAAATACTAGATTAAAACATTGCAACAGTACTGAAGAATGCATATGAAAGTCTTATTAGTAGACTAGACAAGGGTCAGGAAAGAATCTCCGAGTTAGAGGATCCATGAATAGACCCCTCTAAAAATGAAAGCAAAGTGAGCAAAGATAAAAAATAAAACAAAAAAGACAAATCGGGGACACTTTGTGGGGAGGGGGGAAGGAATGAGTGGGAGGCAGAAAGAGCACAAGGGACTGGGGTTATGGTGCATAGGTGAAAATGGTGGTGGAAAATTCATGGGGACCACAATTGATGTCAAATATATATAAAGGAAATACTTAAAATGATAAAAGAAAAAAAACCCACCAATGTAGAATCCATACCCACAAAAATATCATTCAAAAACGAAGAAATCAATAAATTCTCAAAAAAATTGAGGAAATCCAATTAACCTGACTTGCAAAAGATGGTAAGTTCTTCAGAGACAAGAAAATTACATAGGTCAGAAATTCAAATCTGTACAGAGAAAGGAAAAGCACGTAAGGTTAAATAAGTGAAGGTAAAATTAAAACTTTTCTTTTTCTTATTCTTAAGGATAAAAGTTTGGTCAAACTATAATAGTATCAATATATATGAAATATAGCAATATAAGTCATAGAATAAGGAATTGATTATTTTGCTTTTATAAAATAGTAATAGCATAGTATAAAGCCAAAGTGGAGTTGGGTAAATTGTACCTGAATATTGAAAAATCTAGGGTACCACTTGAAAAAGGAAAACTGAAAAGAATATAACTGACATCTAAAACACCAGTACTATTCCAATAAAATATAGGTAAATTAATAAATTATAATAATTGCCAGTACCCTAACAACATTACACATTATTTAATGGAACACTCTTTTTCTTAAATATAATCAAGGAATACACGAAAAGTAAAACATAAAAAGAATAAAATTGATATGTCATATGTACCATCATCAAATATTTATAAAGTAGTCACAGGATGCTAGATAATGAGTTGCAATTTAACAACAGACCACAAGTAAAGTTGAAATAGAAAATCGTTCCTAGGTCTTAGAGAAAGTACCTGGCAAGTGTTGACGAGCCACCAGAGAAGATGAAGTGGAGTGCAGACAGAATGTCATAGGGATGGGATAGGGCAAGGCAATGCATAGACCACAAAGGAATTTCCGAGCAATGAAAATACTCTGTGTGATATTATATTGCTGGATATAGGTCAGGAAATACCTTCCCAACTTAGTTGGAACGTAAAACTCCTCTTAAATTTGTCTTTAAAAATGTGGTATTAGTTAACAAAAGTTAAGCACTGCAACAGAATTCAGGAACAGCATTGTAATATTAGGCAGAATTCATTGGCACATTACTACTGGTTTTAGAATACTGAGAAATGTCAGTAGAATTTAGTCAATACCTGCCACCTGAGGTACAGAACTGTCTCCTTCCATTCCAGCCCTTCCCAGGGAGCCATAAAAAACTCCCACTAGCCAGGACCTAGCAGCCCTTCTGCAGCCCCCAAATAAATGTCTATTGTGACTGAGCAGTTTCTATCAATGTGGTTGTTAAAATATACTGAATATAACTTTATAAATATGTACATGCATAACTAGTGGGGGAGGTGAGTATAGGCAAGCTAAGAATGTGAACTTTATATAGTTAAAAAGACTTGATTTCCAAAAGTGAGACAGCAACTTTTATAGTGTCTTCAACAGTTTTTCTATTGTTTCTTTTGGGATTTCCATAAACATATCATCTATGTATAAAAAAGTATTATGGACTTTTTATGTGTGTATTCTCCCTATACACATATATTAAAACCCTAATCCCCAATATGATGGTATTTGGAGATGGAGAGTTTGGACAGGATTTAGATCTTGAGAGTGGAGTCTATGATGAGATGAAGTGCCCTTAAAGTAAGAGACATGAAAGAACTTGCTGTGAATTCTCCCTCTCCTTCTCCTCCCTCATCCTCTTATTCTTCTTTTCTCCCATGTGAGGGTACAGTGGATAGTAGCTGTCTTTGGTCAGAAAGCCACTCATCAGATACCAAATCTCCTACTACTTTGATTTGGTCTTCCCATCCTTCAAAACTGTGAAAAACAATTGTGGCTTAATCCACCTAATCTATGCTATTTTATTATAGCAGCCTGAAATGACTGAGACAGAAAGTAGTATCACTTCCTTTCTAAATCTGAGTGGTTCTAACAGTCAAAGATTTGAATTGTTTCAGCTAATAGAAGTTGGTTCAGCTCATTGAAACACATTTCAATTAGTTTCTCTTTTTCTTAGTTATTCCAGAGATGGAAAAACTAAAATACTAGATTTACATGTGCTACTAGGGAAGGTAGTATTTTTCCAATAAGTTGAAAGTTTAAAAATAATATTTTACAAACACAAATACATATTTTCTCTTTCTATTCTTCTTAGTATCTGCAATATTTTGTACTTGGAACATGACAGTGTCACTAAGGATAATGAAACAAAAAAGAAAACTTTCTGGGCTGTTACATTTTCCCTGGACCTCCTACTTCCAGACCACTCTTATGATAGAAAATTAAAACTCTTATTTGTCTAAGACTCTAAATTCTACAACCCACAAAATAATGGTATTCTGATTCACATACAAACTGGGACACATTTAACTTCTACTTCAACTTTTTCTTCATAGACCTTCATGAACTCCTCTATATATGATTAAAGTATGGAAACCTTTGTTACTTGGTATTTTCTAACTATAATCATCTATCATCAGGTAACTTCATGTCCCATTAACTAAAAAAAGACCCTTACAAAGTTGTGTGCTTTTGTAGTACAAAAATAGTGTTTTTGCAATATTTGCATTCTTAATGGTGTTTAAGATAGTATGTCCCATGTAGTAAAGGTACAAGTACGTTTTATTTGAGGAATAAGTAGTGAAAAAACACAGCAGATATGAAAAAATATATAAGAAACTCATTTTTTTTCCTTAAATATAAAAGTACTTTGTTTCAGACAATTAAAATAAGAAAAAGAATATAAATCTTGGGATCATATTATTTGCTTTTCATTTTACCTTAATGTATCGATGATTTGAAAATCTATGTATTACTAAGGGATTAGTAATGTTGGCATAGCCTAAGGCACCAGCACTTTCTAGCATCCATTAATTAACACAAAGGTGATAGAAACACTAGAATCTTCTGAACTTAAAAGGTTCTTTTATACAGAAAATGCTGAACTGGGGCAAACAAAAGAGGAAGTAGGTAAATCTAATTTTGTAACTAACAGTTGAGTTGAGTGTGGGAGTTATTAAGAAATTAATTTAACATTTTAAGTTAAAACCCTGCACCCTTCATTTCGTTTTCAGTCTAAAATGTGGATTGTGGGAAATTTTATAACCATTTGAACCAGTCAAGCAATCTTCTCAGCAACAGTCATTAACTTGTTTTACCATTACCATCATTTCAAAGAATTGTTACCATATCATAATTCAACAGGATAGTGAGTTACATAAGTGATCTCCAGTTTCTACCTGCTTCTGTTGGTTATCTACCAGTGCAAGACAAGAAAAGTAAAAGGTGATTCATAAGAGCTTGTAAAGAGTATAAGTATTTACTATTCTTTACTTTAATTCACCAAAATTTAGACTGACAATTTCCTTTGTCTCTAGAGCAAGAAGTGCGCAATAATATTTGTATCTCCTCCTCAGAGGTCTCCTTCACAAAAGCAATTAGTTATCTTTCTATGCTAAAAAGAAGTAAAAGAAAAATCCTATATAGTGAAAAATGAACACCTCTCCAAGAAAAGCAGAGACCTGCAGTGTAATATACCCCTTTAACCAGTAAAGTTAATTTGAAATTGGCTGACCATTTACCTTAGTAGATACAAATGTGATTCAATTAGAGAATTTTCCAGAAGCAATACAATTGGATTTTTTCAAATAAAAAGGATGAGGAAATTATATGGAGAAATCATTTTTGTTCAAAATTATTTTAATTCTCTGAAACTATGAAGGTTAAACATTAAACTGGAGAGTAACCCTGTCGTTTATAGAATTACATTGACACAAAGATATTGAATTTCCATGAAAATTAAATGTTTAGATTCCACAATTCTGATTAGCATTTTAATTATATTTTGAGATCAAATAGGAACTAAAGTGAACCACTGAGTATCCTCACTCTGAGATTTTTACATACCGTACAGGCATTATCAGATTCTGATTTCACATTACTGCCATAACAGATAGTGGACAACATATGATATATCTTAAACCTGTGAAGGTCACATTGGAACACAAGGTTCAATCTTTGTACAATGTCGCTGTTCTCTTGATCTTGGGCCAGTGGCCCTTTCCTGATTTTAAGCAGCTTTTCCTGAGTGCAGGTTAATGGGAACCACATAGGTCCTCACCACTATAAACTTATCATTTAATATGCAGATTGAAACTCTGGTGAATTAATTAAAGCTTTCTTTACCATCACAATATAGTATAACACCATTATTCTTAATAAAATGACACTTTCATATCTGTTATAGAGTGTAATACAGAAGTTTTATAAGGTAAATGTGAAAATGAATAGGTCAATTCCAGAGATTCAAGGAGATTATAAAAAAGATCCAGAAATTGAACACTTGATAAATGTTGGAGGTGGGATTCAAAAATAGTCTGTGTAATCTACATTCAATGTGTTTGCCCAGTGACCGTCCTGGCTCATGAACATTTACAAAATGACTAGATAGAGAAAGGAAAAATAATATACCATGAAAGAAAGAGGAAAAAAGACACAAATTGCTTAACACAGGGTGTGAAGGTAAGGGAAACAAGACTCATCTCTGCCAGCTTTTAAAACTGATATCATTGTCATGTTACATTGAATCTTCTCCTAGAATTTGGGGAGATACTAGATACATTTTTCTAATTATGAAACTCATATCTCTTCTTTGGCTGGAGCCTTAAATTGGGATTAATACTTCTCTAAACCTTTATGAATAGTCCTACTAGGATGACCAAATATTTTCCAAAAGGACAATCTCCAAGTTCATGACAAGACCTTTCTGGGTTGTAAAAGTTGCAAGAGACTAAGAGGACTTTTATGTCTACAAAGGATAGAAAAATAATTTATAATTACAAGTTTTCTAAAGTACACACTCTCAAAAGAGCAAGGTCAGAGGCCTATAATCAGCAAAAAATCCGTCTAAAGTTTAGTCACACTGAGGAAAACACAAAGGACATCAATATCAAATCTTTATTCAAATCTTTAAATTTTTCATTGAAAGAAAAAAGAGGGGTATTTCACGTCATTGTATATGTTTATATTGCAAGATTATTTGTAAAAGTGAAAAATTCTTATATTTAATTCACTCATATTTTCAATGACATTTAAAAATTTGTATCATTATTATATCTTAATGGCAACATGTATACTATGTGCTTTGAATATATATGAGATGTTACTAATTAGCTGAAGTGAGTGATACTGGATAACACTGAACTTACTAGCATCCTGGGGACTTTTACAGCCTCAAGCAGATGGAAGGGTTTTTAATATATGTTGATTAAAACTGACAGATAAAATATCTACCTAATCCCTCCTGTTTTTTCTTCTTCTATATTATTGCTCTTGATTCCCCAAATATTTTTTCTGGTAAATTCTATATACTCATTGATAATATTTTTCTTTACAGTCTTAAAAATAAGAAGACCACTGAAGTAAATTCTTCAGCTATTTGCTATTCAGCTGTCCCCTATTTGATTCAAAATAGTTAACAATATAATGCATGTCCTGGTGTTTTTCTTTTTTTTTAATTTTAATATAGGTGATGATGCTGACACACAATCTCTGGACTAAATATTTCATATATAGTATATTTTTATGACAATATATTTTCTGTAAATCTCAGAAAATGTTAAATCTATGTGTGAATAATTTATAAATATTTTTGTAATATTTTATACCTTTGTTATTATTATAACTATTATTTCTGTAGTTACTGATACTTTACTTCATATCCACTGTTAAACTTTAATTCTACTTCTGTTCCCATTAGTTTCACTCAATATTTTACATATTTATTCAGCAAATATTTATAGAACGCCATATTTGTATCAGGCATTGTGATAGTTATTGAAAATACATACAGGAATAAAATAGTTTCTATATTCAATGAATACTAAGAAAGTTGTCAAATTATGATAACAATATAATAATTCTATGAGATGTCTTTAAAATTCAATATAATCACAGAATTAGGACTGGGGAAGTAATGATGTTTTCACAGAAAACATATCTAGTTTAATTATCTAAGTAATAGATGCTTCCTTGTTGTCTTTTAACATGCAATAAAGATGGGGGCAAATGCATTATAAATTCATGGTAGTAAAGAGTGAGGCTCCTCCAGATTCTGAAAGACACTCTTCCAGGAGAAGCCAAAACAGGCTAGTCAAGGCAAGTAGTACTTACTACTCTGTACGGTCAGCACAGTGTGTGGGCTTGTATTACTAAACATCTTATTGTGAAAAACTTATTTTGCTCATTATACCAAAAAAAATTTTGCTAAGCATTCAAAAATATACAAGATAGATAAAGAAAATGATGTAGAATAGACCAGTTCATATTTCTTAAAAATGCTCACAAACCTTTTTTACACTAAAAAACAGTGGCATGTTTTAATGACACCCAAGAGTAATCAAGCCATTTTAAAATCAAATTTTTTAAATATTTGAGTAAATAAATTTCTATAAATATGCCATCAGAATTTATCACTATTATTTTCATGTTAACAGTATATTTGTGTAAACACTGAGTAAAATACCAACTAAACCTTTAGTGTGTGTTTATGAATTATATATTTTGAACATATCTTATATACGACATATATCACTCAAGTTTAAAATGTTAAGAACTTTAAAATGTCTCAATGTTTGGAAATTGATAAAAGAAATTCCAGTGAAACATTAAAAAGAATAAGATATTCAGATATAAATGAAACTCCATGAACAATATCAACAAAAGACATTGAACAAATGGAAAAGCAGTGAGAAAAGATAAGGGAATAAATGAAAGACAATATTAGATAAAAATAATCAAATTCCAATAAAAGTAGAAAAATATTCCATCTGTCAAGCCAAGATATTAATAAGTAAATAACTTTGAATAAATATAATACTAAATCATTAATACCCATTGGAATCTGTTGAAATATATGATACAGTGGTTGCATCTTGTTATTCTAATCTATAATAGAAATATGAAAGTTGAAGTAGTCCTGGTTTCATTTTAAACTTCAACAAATTATATGAGATCATGAAACTGTTCATGCCAGTTGTTATTATTAGTAAAATAGATTATGTGACTGAAACTTTAGGGGGGGAAGTTTCAGTAAAGAGAGTCATAATTTCAAACATAGGAAATGCATATTAAGGGAAAAATTCCGTCCATTAATTCTAATTCTATATTATATTTCAATTAACCTGTGTTCACATAGGAATGCAATAACCTATTCCATTCAGTTAAATTACAATTTACTTCAAAAATTATCAGCTTTAGGGGACTCCCTGGTGGCTTAGAGGGTTGAGTCTCAGCACTGTCACCACTACTTGAGTTCAATCCCCATGGAGGGAGCTAAACCACATATGGTACAGTAGGCCCCTCCTGTCTTACCCACTGCTCCTCTCAGCAGTGTATTTCAGCAGATCTGTCTGTTCTTGCTTTCCATCTGTCTCTGGTAAATTCTCTTATGCCCCACATCTCTGGACTACACCCCAATTCTTATATACATAAATAATTTTTTTAAAAATTTAAATTATCAGATTTTAAATCTTATTTTTAAAAAATTTAAATGATTTATTTATGCATATAAGGACTAGGGTGTAGGAGAGAGATGTGGGGAGAGGATTCACCAGAGACAGAGGGGTAACAGAACAGGCAGATGACAGAAATACACTGCTGAGGGGAGCAGCGGGCTAGGCAGGAGAGGTCTGCTACACCATGTGAGTCACCCTCCCTGGATGGGGATCAGATTCATGCTGCAGTGGCTGTGGATGCTTCATAGTGTAGTAATTAACCCCTTGCACCACCAGGGAGGCCCTAAAATCTTATTTTATATGTCAATAAAAGGTCATATACCAAATAAGGTAGAATTAAGGGAATAAAACATAAATGGCATACTAACAGTCATCATTTATTCTATAAAACACTTAATTCATGGTTTTGCCAATTTACTTTCTAGCTTTTTAACATCCATCCCTCTTGTTCTAATTTTTTTGGCACTGAGACTGGCTATTAATTTAAAGTGAACTTGATTGTCATTGTTTAAATTTTTATTAGATAATAGATTAAATTAGTATTACAAAAACATAGAATATTAGCTGTGTTAGTGATACATATACAACACTATAAAATTATACTAATGTAATACATGTGCATATATGCTATATAATAGTATATATTTGTATAAATTTTATGTATTAACATATATTAAAAAGATATAACATATTAATAATATATACACATAAATGTATTTATTACTGTTACCATTACAACTACTATACCTTAATATAGACCTGATTATTATATTGTATATTACTTCATATTAATATAAGAACAATTATTTTGATAATGCTACTATAACAATGAAGAGTGTGGAAGAAAAAAGGGACAGAAGGGGAGAGGAGGAGAACAGAAAGGAGGGAGAGACAGAGGATGAAATTCATTTAGCTGCACACTGTGATGTGTGCAACTGATATATGTTGTCTCCGATTTGGTCTGGACCCTGGCATTGCCCTAATCTGGAGCTAGGCTTTACTCGGAGATTCAGCAGAAACACTCTGTTTCCTGGCTGGTTAGCTCAACTGGGAGAGGATGATATTCTGAATCCCAAGACTCTGAGTTTGAGGTCCATATTTGGTGGACATTTTACATCCACCTTGAAGGGAACAGCAATCCCTTTCCTTTAGGATTGCTACTTTAGCATGTATAAGAACAGGTTCCTATGGGTGTGCATGCACACACACATACACACAAACACACAGATGGTGTCAAGACAGAGGCAACATTGCAGTTATGAGGCCACAAGACAAGGAATGGCAGCAGCTACCAGAAGCTGAAGGAACAAAGAATAGATTATTTTCCTAAAGTCTCTGGAAGGAGCACTGCTCCATTGATGCCTTCATCTTAACCTAGTAAAACAGACCGCACATTGGACCCAGAACTATAAGAGTAAATTTATATGTTTTTAAGTCACCGTTGTTGAAAGGATTTGTTATAGTGACTATCAGTAATTAGTACAATGCACATCAGTAAACATCAAGGAAATGAATAAGGGAATTGCATGCAAATATTATGTCTGATACATAATGGATACACAAACTGAGGGCTTGATAAATATATATATATATATATATTTCCCAAATCTATAGAACATGTTTATGAATGGGAGGCCAATTTTGTCACTAACTTTAGCTTTCTTTCCAGAAGTCTGATGTTTTTCACCCCAGAGGCATAGTTTTACAATTAACTATGTGTGTATGACCAACAAGGGTTTAACCTATGAGTGGTTTCAGAGTTTGCAAAATACCATCAACTACTGAACAATGGCGGGGGAGGAGTACTAACTTCCTGCCCCATACCTAAATTTCAAAACACCCCATTATTTAAATTTAACTCTCTATCCTTGTGGTCTCTTTTGCCTTGATTCAATTGAAACCACACATGAGGAACCCATGCTTCAGGGAAACTATTTATTGGGGTTAAAATGCCTGTAAGTGGACCCATGCAGTTCGAACTTGTGTTGTTCAATAGATTCTATCCAACAGATTCCCCCATAGCGGACCTTTGAGACAGGCAGTGTGGATGCCATTATCTTTCACCAGACGACTAACAATGGCTGGAAGGGTAGCCTACTGACACCCATGTTCCTTGGTCATATAACCTTAATTAATCTTCAGTATAACAATTTATTTCAATACTAAAATACTTTCTAAAAAAGAAACATAGGTCAAAATAAATAAATAAAGCACAATACAGAAAGTCAAATAACTAGTAAGTAAAAGATGTATTATTTGAACTCATGCTCCTTTTCTTCTGCTACAATGTCTTGTTGCCTGCCTTGAAATTTAGACAAGATCTCTAAAACAAAGAACTCATATCGCATGTAATTCTATGAAGGCTAAACTAGGGATATCATTGTGCATTAGCTGAGAATCACTGAGGAAGCAGAAAAATGAAAGATTGTTAAATGAGTGACTCAGAATGGTTGAGTCCATATGTCTACCTCCTAACATGTCTCCAAATCATTTGAACTGCTAGAAAAATTTTTCAAGAATTAATTTCCTGCTTAGCAACAACTTGATAAACTAAAAATGTAATAAACACATTCTTACTTAAAAAATACAAATAATATATTCAATTTTAAAATACATTTCAAAACATGGATAGAGCATAGGTCAAAGAGGCACTAAAGAAGCAGATTAAAAAAGACAAGAGAACATCCAAGCAGATATCTTCTCTGAAGGGATCTTCTAAATCTGGCTTAGAGTCTAGGATTTTGTTGACATTGAGAAAATGAAAACTAGGTGAAAGGTTACTAGAATCATCAAAAGTATATAATACTAGGTAAGAAATAGATTGAAGCAAACAAAATCAAAACAACATCAAACTGAAAACAGAAATTGTAAAAATACTATAAAACAAATCAATCAGATAAAAACAAACTAAGTCAATGGTACATAGACTTTTCATGCACTAATGGAACATTTATGAAAATTGGGTCTATTCGGGGCATTAAAACTACAACAAAATAATTTCAAAATTACTAAAGATGGGACATGTATTATATATGTATATACATGTATTAAAAAGACATTTTATTAAAAAACCTCACCATTCTAAGTAATCCATGAGGAAAAGAAATTGTAATGCAAATTATCAAATACATAGAACAAAATAATAGAAAAATACTACCTAATAAAACCTAAAATAGAGTGAAAATAGAACTTAAAAATAAATATATATAAATTTCAAAACTCTATAAAGTAAACAAGAATAGAAGTCAGGATAGTGGTTACATGTTGAGGTTTGTGATTGGAAATTCTGAGGTGGTGATATTCTATTTCTTGATCTGGATACTGCTTACATTGATACACACACACACACACTTTGCATACAGTTGTAAATATAGAACTTGTGTGCAATTCTGTATGTGAAAAAGAAAATCTCTTATAAAAAGATCTCAAAAATAGCCAAGTTAGCCCTGAAAATAAATCAATTGATTTCTCTACAAGATATTAAGACATTATGAATATTTTTTTTTCATTTTTTATTTTTTTATTAAAATATTTTAAAATTTACATATACTTGCCATTAATTGTAATCCCCATGTATTCCCCATCACCATCTCACC